>PVIC010017538.1:0-32730 GCA_004025085.1 Thryonomys swinderianus
ATATTCTGTGTGTGCAAAAAGTACAGCCGTGGATGTATCTTGGGAGGCTTTCTGGGTTTTCCCTAAATGTCTCATAGTCTCTAAATAACCTATAATTGTAGTTTTAGTTTCCTCTGACCCAATAGTTTTTAATGGCTTGTTCTTTCAAGTAGTTGTTTATTTTGTATTACTGTTTTCTTGTTATTAATTTCTGGTTTAATTGCATTGTGATCAGTTAAACAGTATCTACCGGCACATAAATTAATGCCCACCGATACCAGCAACCAAATGTGGCATGATTTAACATACACACAAGCATCATAAAACTTAGACTTCTGACACTAGAGAAAGGGTTTGGGAGGGCATCTTCGGGTGATGTTACCATCCCACAATAGCATGGTTTTGCCAAAAGCTCCTTCACATCTGAAATTAAACCAGAACTCTGTTCTCCCACTGTTAAAAGACATGTTGATCTCTTTGCCTTTAACAAAACTGACCATCCACAGTGTACTGGATGTGAAAAAGAATGACTTTCTTTAGCTTTAACACAAAAAGCCCAAATTAAAATGAGATGCTTTCAGCCATTTAAATCACCACCACTTTGACATTTTAAGGTATTTTATTAATACATTACTTAAAACCTACAAATGCTATCAGGCCACACCTAGGAAAAGTATGAAAAATTGTTTTGGATTCTGGTATGATAGTCCCCTCTCTATGTGCTTCTTTTTTTTTTTTTTTTTTGCTTTTTTGAGACAGGGTCTCCCTTTGTAGTTCAGGCTGGCCCTGAGCTCACTATGGTGCCCAGGCAAGCCGCCGCGAACTCAGCAACCCTCCTGTCTCTGCCTCCCGAGTGCTGGGATTACAGACATGAGCCACCACGCCCAGCATTATATGTGGTAACCGGGGATCGAACTCAGGTCCTTGCGCTTGCGAGGCAGGCGCCGGAACCACTGAGCTAACCCTCCGGCCCTGTGCTTCTTCTTTTAATGGCCACATTATTGAATATGCTCACTAATTGTGAAATTTTTTCATCAATTTTATTAGGGAAAACTATATACTAGAAGAGAAACAACAATCAGCTCTAAGTGACTAAGGAGGATTATGTTTTGTTGTTAGAAAATCACACAGCTATTTGAACAAAGCGACAAATGACAAATGCTTGGAAAAATTAAAAATCATCTTTAAGGTGGGGTGAGGAAGCTTCTCCAGAGAACTGTAGCTACACAGGCTGTTTTATGATCTTGACTGGGTAATCCAGTTTCCACCAGAGCATGTGAGTTCTTAGTTGGACAATGTTTACATGGGGAAGTAATCAGGGATATAATTGTTGTTTTTTTTTTTTGAGACAGGATCTCGCTTTGTAGTTCAGGCTGGCTCTGCGCTCACTATGTAGCCTAGGCAAGCCTCGAACTCAGCAATCCTCCTGTCTCTGCCTCCCAAGTGCTGGGATTAAAGGCGTGAGCCACCACGACCGGCACTGTGGTATGTGGCATTGATGGCTGATGGCCGTGAGTCTCCACGCCCAGCATTGTATGTGGTTTCCAGGGATCGAACTCAGGACCTTGAGCTTGCAAGGCAGATGCCGGAACCACTGAGCTAACCCTCCGGCCCAATCAGGGAAAGAATTAAGTATCAGTTTTATACTTACTCATCTAGTGAAATTTTATTATAAAGCCAAACAAAAAGACAGCATGGATTTTAAAGCGCTTTAAATGTCTACGTGACAGGCAAATGTGGTTTGGAGAAGCAAGGAGCTTTCTGGGAACCTACACCCGTGCTGGGACCGGCGCACCTGACACCAGGTGCTTCCCCCACCTCCCAGCCCTGAGGAGCTCTGCTCGGCGTGACCATCACGCTCGCTCCTGAACTCACACCCTGTGAACCTGAGTTTTATGGTAATGCTGCCCCTTTATTCCAAGTAACATGTACTGAGATTCCCTTACATGCCAGACAACAGTGCTAAGTACTAGGAAACAGCATTACAGAGGCTGGTCATGGTCCTTTTCCCTAATAAACTTGCCCACTATTTCCCAACCTTGAGTAGGATAATTAGTGTATTATTTTTTACAACATCATCATTCTAATATTTGTGAGTGCACATAATGGCTACTTTGTACTTCTTTGGGAGCTGAAGTTGATAAAACACAAAGAAAACAGTTAATTAAATATTTCTGTTACATTCTCCAAGCAATGGTACAAAATCAAAAGTTACTCTGTACCACATACCTAGTAAAATTTAGTGTTATTTCCTCTCAGTCTCATGTCTGCCAGAGGGTAGTAGCAGCATTTAAGTTTTAATTGCAAATCTATTTATTAAAAATACGCTAAACAGGGACCAGGGATTTACATCAGTGGTTCTGGTGTCTGTCTCGCAAGCCCAACATCCCGAGTTCGATCCCCTACTACATACCATGATGCCGGGCATGGTGGCTCACGCCTGTCATCCCAGCACTCGTGAGGTTGAGGCAGAAGGATTGCTGAGTTTGAGACTTGGCTGGGCTGCACAGTGAGCTCAGGGGCAGCCTGAACTACAAAGTCAGAGACCTTGTCTCCAAAAATAGTAATAATGACTAAAATTTTAAAAATAAAAATAAACTAAACATATCACCTTTTCATTAAGAAAACTTGCTTGTATGCTAAATAACAAAAGTAAAAGATAATCAAATATAGGTATTTAAAGTAAATAGAATTCAAAAACATATGACATGCTTGATTCTTTGCTTAAGATTAAGCAACAAATCTAAACATGATTGACAGGAATGATATTGGAGGAAGAGTGAAAGTGATGATACTTTCTATCAGGTGAATTCTCTTTAATTCTCCATTTATCTTGTGAGAGCTTTACCTGAAATATAAAGCCCAAAATCAGTTTCTAGTGTCTGTTGATCACTGTGGAATACAGAAACAATTGTTAAATAGCCTGGTCAATTGTACTTAGGTGTTATGTTTGTGAGGTCCTCCTTGATCTTAAATTTCCCTGAATTTCCTCAGGCTTGTTTGCTTCCTGATAGCAAATCCAGGATGCCCAGTGCTAAACTTACTGCTCTGCCATTTGTTTTAGATTATTCTCCCTACATGCTCCAATTTGCATAACTTTATTGTTTTGTGAATTCTAAGCTTGTGAATTTATTACTGAGGCACCTGCCAGTGTTACTGTATTTAAGGAACTGTCAGCAGTTTCTATTTTTGGCTTCTAAGTTAGCTACAAAAATTCACTCTGGGTTGAATTCTGGCATGTGTTATAGGGTAACAAACCAAAAGTGAATTATTTTTAGAGAAAGGGAAGGGAGCAGAGGGGAAATAGTTCTTGGGTTTTTTTTTTCTCTTGAGGTATAGAAATATGAAATAAAAAACAGAAGTTGTTCCTTGCAGGATTATTCTGAGACATTAATTCTCTTGAGTTTTTTTTTTAAGCTATTATTTTTCAACCCATTAGTCCACATTATAGACAAATGCCTTGAGGGACTGTGGCAAAATATTAAAATTATCTATTCTATTTACAGATACCTTGTGTACACATTGATTTTAATAATGGAAGAGCAGTTTAAGGAGAAAAGTAACACACTTAGTGAAGATTAGACTAGCAAACACAAAGCATGAAATACGGCTTTAAGTGTTTCCAAAGAGGGTCTGTCTCTTGCCACACAGCTTACTGCAACACAGACAGCTTCCCTACATTTGCAGAATTACACATGCTCTGAATTTCATATTCCATTAAAGGTTAATCTCTAAAAAAGTCTTTTAAAATCTAAATCTTTATTGGACAAGTAAAATAACATTTATAAAAATATCTCACGCTTTTGCAAAAGAAATGTAACCTGAAAATATTTATGCAAAGCAGAAAGGCAGGGAAGGTAAGTGTCGTCCCCCCATTATCTTCACACAGGTAAGAAAACACATACAGGACAGGAGACTCAAGAAATAAAACATACCCAAAGTGTCTTAGACGTAACATACATACTCTTTTGAACTTTTAGCATGCTAAGGATGCTGCAGCTGGCCACAGGGTAGCATCAAATGATTACACACTTATGAGCACTGTTGGAGTGAGGCGCTGGGGTGAAGGATTAGGTAAGTTATGAAATCTTGGGGCAGCAAGAAGAGTGTACTGTAAAATGGAGAAAAGAAAAGAAAATCTTCAGAAGATACAACCTATACCTGGCACAGGCTGTGGGAAACATATTCTGGCCTTCTGCAAGAGGTTTCTCTGGCAGGTGTACCACCTTTGTAGAAATGAGGCATTGGGGGGCCAAGTGGTGCAGGCTCCTGCCTAGCCAGAGCAAGGTCCTGAGTTCAATCCCTGGTAACCACATATAACAATACTGGGTATGGTGGCTCAGGCCCACCAGCAATCAGTACCACATACCACAGTGTGGGGCATGGTGGTCACATCTGTAATCCCAGCATTCAGGACGCAGAGGCAGGAGGATTGCTGAGTTCGAGGTTTGCCTGGGCTACATAGTGAGCTCAGGGCCAGCCTGAACTACAAAGCAAGACCCTGTCTCAAAAAAAGGGCGGAGGGAGAAAAAGAAATGAGGCATCAGCCAACAGAGACGGTATCGTCAAGCATGGGGTCCTACACTTCAGTCCTTTGCGCCACTCAGAAACGTCTGTTCTTATTCTAATTCCCTATAGAGCAACTCAAGAAATCATCACTGGATTGATTTACATGCACACCTTAAATCAAGCAGCTCTGGTAAACCAATATATTTGTACTTTGCTTTATATTAATATCTGTGACTTCGTCAAGGCAATCCTGTCCCCACAGAACACTAGTCCCAGTGTGCTACCCACGAATCGGATTCCCACTGTAAACCTTCACTTTCTTGAACCTCGGGTCCAAGCACAACACTTAACAAGCACTTTTTAATAAAGGACTGAGCAAAGGCGGTGCCACCTTCTGAAACCCCTGGGGGGCGGCCCTTTCTCCTATTAGCACGCTGAAGTCTCTCTGTGGTTTTCTCTCCAATTTCAACAGGAACTGAGTTCAAAGAGAAAAACGGGCACAGTTTAAGTTTTTATAATTTAGTTTTATGTTAATGGCTTCCCAGAAATGAAAGAAGATGAAAAAGAGTGAAAGCAGAGGCTTCTAAACTAGACCTGATTTCCACTCTGATATTTTCCAGTCATAATTACTGTTTAAATAAATATTCTTTAAACCATATTAGAGTTTTTTCCTATTTGTTGGTAGCCTACTGCTGAAAGATACCTTAGAACTTTCCTAACTCAACTCCTCTTTTATAAAGGAGCAAACTGATGTTATTATTTCATCTTATCCTGCAAGAATAAAAAAGGAAATCGGTACCAAAGGAAGATTAAAATAACAAAGACGATATTCCCTGCTAATTAAAATAAGGAAGTGAGATGAGTTTGAAGTTAGGAAACAGAAAATTATTTCAGGGAGACTCGCATACACATTATTATTTTGCTGTTTACTCAACTTGCACTGGTTCAGGCTCTTCAACTTTACCTTCAATTTTCTGGTTATTAATAGCTTTAATTAAATTTTTCACACAATGTGTTGATATAAAAACAAGTTGCTCACAAATGTACGTTTTTGTCTTGTTTTTAAGCACAAAAATATGTGCCCCAAGGTGGAATGTCATCCATTCCATGTTTTGTTTTGTATTGTTTTAATTGCTGTAACATTCCAAACTTTGGCTTTGCACATTAGGTTTAATCATATGCAAGCACTATGTCTGTATGTCAGAAATGGTCAAACACGAGTGACTGCATACAGCTCAAACTAATGTTTACTGAACAGTGCAGTTTTGTTACAAATTAGCTATGTACCATTATATTTTCTGGCCAATATTATTTATATTCTAGTATATAAACTAAAATAATAACGATTCATTAACATCAATTTAATTTTAGTAAACAATGCAATTTGTCATAAGAAATAAATTTATTTTCCTAAAAACAAGTGTTTATAATCACATAAGCACACTATACACTAGTGGAAAATGGACAAGATGTTTGCTTATTAAATGAAATTCATCTATTTAAAAATGGGTCAAATGTAAAACCAGCTCAAATCAAAAGCAGTGCAGGGGCAGGTCTGCCTCACTTACAGAGAGCACTTGCCTAGCATGTGCAAGGCCCTGGGCTCCCTCTCCACAACTGGAAATAAAGCAAAAAAAATCAGTGTAAGAATTCATTTACACATGCACTGCTATGTAGCTATATGGATTTTAAAGGATTATCAGCAGATGGGAATTGTGAAAAGAATCCTTCAACTCAATTGCTTTAGATTAAGACATAAAATGAGGCATCCAAAATCCTAACAAGGGCTGGAGATTTAGCTCAGTGGTTCCGCCGCCTGCCTAGCAAGCGCAAGGTCCCTGGTTCGATCCTGGTAACCACGTGCAATGATATGATATTGGGCATGGTGACTCATGTCCACCAGCAATCAGTACCACACCCCACAATGCGAGGCATGGTGTTTCACGCTGTAATCCCAGCACTCAGGAGGCAGAGGCAGAAGGATTGCTGTGAGTTCAGGGCTTGCCTGGGCTACATAGTGAGCTCAGGGCCAGCCTGAACTACAAAGCCAGACACTGTCTCAAAAAAAAAAAAAAAAAAATCCTAACAAAATGTTGAGATGATGGAAAATTTGGAGTACAAGTCCCCACATCTCAAATTACTATGTAGCAATCATTCAATTCACTACCTAATATCAGCTCTCCTACAGATTCTAACTACGAAGATCTCACATTTCTGCACAATTTCTAACATACAAAAAGGTAATGCAACCATCAATAATAGTTTATAAAGATGAACTTGAATCAGAAGTACACAGTCCACACAATATATAACTCTTAGCCCGCCCTTTCTTGTAAAATTGTTAAAGGTCTGAAAATATTAAAGTGATGACTAATCCAAAGTACACATTCTTTTGACAGAGAACATAGTACATTATTCACACGCTCTTTCTCATCATTTGAGGCATCTAAACCATGCTACCATGTTTTATTATTTGGAACAAAATCAGAAATCTGTGAGTGCTGAATACTGTTCTTTCCTAAAAAGAAAGTGAGTTACTGCATAAAATAGCCAAGAAAATAATACAAATACCTCTTAACATCTGTTATCCAATTGATACTTCCTTCAAGTTCTCCTTCCCCCAAGTAATTTGGAAAGGTTTCTAAGAATGCTATAACTTTTAAGAAAATATATTCTTTCAGGTAATTTTGTAATATACATTATTTGAAAAAAAGTAAAATAATTTCAGTTCTACATCAGAATCACATGAGTCAAATTTGTCACTAGAAAAATTTTATTTATTTAAAATTTAAATTTGCTATTTAAAATGTATGCATAATAACAAAATCATCAGTTAAACTTATTCCCTTTTACTAAGCACTATTAATTACAGCCAATGACAATAATCCCATTTCTTTCAAGTTATTACTCTTTATGTTACACTAGACTATGTGGTTTTAAACCATAAATTGAATGAAATAGCCTTAACTTGAAAAGTATATGTTCTAATTTTAAAAAGCAAAGTGAATTTTTAAAAAGCATCCATAACTGGAGTGATAATATGAAACTTGCACTAAATAGCTTTACTTTAGGCTGTTCTTGTAACTTGGGATAATAAAGTGGACAACATAAAGTTAGTATTTACAATGGACAGTAACTAATAAATTGTTGATTTGTTTATAGAGTCAACAGGGTACCTGGAGGCCATTCTTTTGTTTTATTCATCGTTTTGTATTTTAAAAATGGAGTTCCCCTTTCCAAAGTTCTAAGGATCAAAAACGAAGATAATTATGATATTTCCACCTGCATGCTTGTCTAAACTTTGACCTACTCTGAAGTGTTTATCCCATCTCATAAACTTAAAATTATGGATTCATTTCTGTGTTCTTCCAGTGCTTTTTGCATCTTCTCTTTCAGGTATTGGATCCAACTTAACCTATGTGTAGGTCATTTGTCTTTAAAAGTGCATGAACAAATTCGGTCCTCCACTTAAATGTAATAAACTCTGTGCTTTACTGTATTTATAGCATTTGAAGAAGGCAGAAAAGGAAAAATATTCATTGTAACTTCTAAGGACTTTCGACTTTATAAGTCATAAAAAGAATTTCACACTATTTTCAATTTAAGCTTAAAATAATCTGCTGCATTTTAGAATTTGGAGAGGGGATTTTGTGTCATTTATATCACTATATCATTTATTCTAATTATGTCTGTAAATACTAGGAGATGTCTAAGTTCCATACAGGAAGGGGCCATTTTTTACCCATCTTGTTCTGCTTTATGGCAATGTCTTTCAAATGTAACATGCATTGAATCACCTTGGGGTTGTGTTAAAAGGTGGGTTCTGCTCGGTTGTTCTGAGATGGGCCCTGAAACATTGCATTTTTGAACAACTAAAAGATGCTGAAGATGCTGGTCTGAGATCCACATTGTGAGCAGCAAGGGTGTACAGCACCCAACCAAAGCATGAACCACCTGAAGGCATCTTGATTTTCTTTGAGAGAAATGCCTACATTTGTGCATATTACAGTTGACAATTCTCATAAACCTAGGAGGGAGGTACTATTTTTTCTTCATCACAGGGAAATGAAAGTACTAAGAGGTAAAATCATTTAACTAAGGTCAGTCTTATTCCATAGTATTTGCACATAATCATAGTTCCTTTTAGCATCTTATTACCATAATAAATAAGTCATCTTGATGTGCTTTCTTTCTCCACTCTTCACAGGCCAGCAGGATGTCACTTCTTAAAATTTTCTCATTTCATCTAATTTCTTAGTGCTATCAAATGAAAGTTTACATACTCCAAAATTTCTTATGCTGAAGACTCATCTCAATGTGATGACAGCAGAAGTGTGGGCATTTGGGAAGTGATTAGCATCTTATGGCCAAGTCCTCATGAATGGGTTTAGTAGCCTCCTGAAAGGGGCCACACAGAGCCCCGCCCCCCCCATTCCTTCACATGAGACAGAGGGAGAAGACAATGTTCTCTGAACCCGGAACCAGGCTCTCACTAGACACTGAATATGACCAGACTTTGATCTTGGATTTAACAGCCTCAAGAATTATGAGAAGTAAGTCTAAGTTTTAAAACTACCTAGACTATGATATTTCTGTTATAACACCCAAAACAGACTAAGACAGCTGGCTTTCCCCAAGCTTCCATCAATTACCCATTCATCCTACCCTCACAGCACTTGCTGGAGTGTGACATTTGTCTGTATGGGTTCTCTGGTGTTCCTGGCCAGAGGTCAAATGCCTAAGAGTTGGAATTTGGTCTTATCTCACTACGGATACACAGTATCCAGAAGTGAAAGCTTTTAAAAGATGCAACAACAAATCTCTTGCTCTGGGGTCAAATGTAAGGATCAATGTGTTTATAAGACTTCCTAGAGGATTCCAGGTACTGCCAGATAAGAACTCCTTCCGCTGAGCCTCGTAGGACAAACGGAGTGACTGAACCTTCACTCTGGTGACAGAAGTGTCCTTTGCAAAGTTTTGACAAGATCCCACTAGGTGATTTGTTGAGTATAGTCTACTGGGGGGACAAGGACCAAACCACAAACTAGGTTACCTAATCAAAGGCCACTATAATGGTGTGGCTAAGAGCAAACAGTAGCCTAGACCAGCCTGATGGCAGTAGAGATAATGAGAAGTCATTATGGGTCTAGAAACACTTCCCACAGTCCATCCAATAAGAACTGAACAAAAACTGTACTGGTACAAATTCCCCAATGTTGAGTGTGATTATGAGTTGCATGTAAAATATACCAATAAAAAATTCAATTAAAAAAATAGGGGAGCAAACTCATGTATATGGGGGTGGGGCATGGGAGGCTGGGTAGGGGAATGGGAAAAAAATGAGTACTAAGCCATGTCATATACTGGTACAAACTCTCATTGTTGAGTGTGATTGTGATGTATATGTAAAATGCACCTATATCACAATTTTTTTTAAATGTGAAAAAAAAAGAACTGAAGACAACTGGATGTGGAATCTGAGGAAAAAAAACAGATCAAGACTAATGCCAAGGTTTTAGGCTTTAAGAACTAGACAAAGAGGTTTTAGGCTTGAAGAACTAGCTTTCTACTTACTAAGATGAGGAGGACTTCAGATGGAATAAGTAACACAGATGACAGTATCGGTTTCAGAAGCAGGTTCACTACCCCCAAATATCAGGCATTTAAAATGGAGCCTGCCCTTGAAGAATGGAGTTCTTTTCCCTGTCACACTATTTCTTGCTGTCCTCCTAAACCATCTCTCCCAAAGACAACTTTCGAACTCTTCTAAAAGTCCCTCTTTCCTCCTGTGGATCATTTCCCAAGTTTTTGCTGTACACAGTAGATCTTCTTTCTTCCCATAAAAATGCTGTTCTTGTTTCTTCCTCTAACACAAAACTCGTTTTCTTCTCTTCTCTATCAATCCCACGGGTTGCCTTCCACCCTGCCTGAATTCCTGCTTATCGTTAGCTGAGCCTGTTGCTTTCTCTTCCTGTGCCCTTAACTACTAAAACAGCCTAGTGCCCCCCTATCAGCAGTCAGCATGAGCCATGATGCTCTTCTGTGTAGGTGAGAACAAACAAAACAACTCTTCCAGTGTCCATGGAATTAAGCTTTTCAAATTAAACATTTTCAACACGGAAACAGAATCTCTTACTAAGTAGAATACAAAAGCTGCAGCATACCAAAAATAATATATTACCATTAAGTAAACCCTAGAATTTATTTCAGGCAGGCAAACAAAAAATGTTGCTAACTATACACTGAAGGGAAAATTGGACTCTGTGGTATCTGATACAGTAACCCTCAAAAATTAGCTACTCTGTGATGGTTTATGACCATCAAAATTACACTCAATACCACTTCACCCATACATAAAGCCACTTTTCTGCTCTGGCCAGAGTCTATGATTATGAAAAAGAAACAAGCTGGGTAATCCAAATTGTGATGCTCAAATTTAAATCCTAAAGTACCAGACTACAAAAAAAGTAATTTTCTGATTATGCCACAACTTTACAGATGAGTGTTTTTAATACTACCAAAGATACAGAGAAGTCATGACGGTAATATCAGATGTACCTGGAAATGATATTTCTACATGTTTTCATCAAAAGATGGTTCAAATAAAAAAAGGCTGTTGGGAAGCTGAAAGACCCACGAGTTACACATTTCTTTCCCCTAGAAATCTCAAAGGAATTCTTACCTCAAAGAAGAGTAAAATAAATTTAAGTACCTTGAAATGTTAAATATCTCTGAAAATGAGGCTAATGCATAATGGAAAACAGAAATATTTCAATGTCTGCCCTACTTTTTACATAAATTCTAAATGAAATGTTCAAAGCTATAAAGAAAATACCAGTCTTCAATTTGAAAGCAACGAATACCAACACTTATATGGTTCTATTGTACACCAAAGCACAGCTCATCTGGTGCTCACTATATCATTTGATTGGAACTTGGCAAGTTCAGGAAAGAGAAGAAAAGTTAATAAGGCAATTATTCATGCACTTACCTAAATCAGACAGGATCTGAGTCTTTGCAAAGGCACAATACACAAAGGGAGAATCCTGCTGGAACTTACCAATATGTGCCATTCCTGAACAAACAGGCACTTTCTCATTTAATCTTTCTGTAATCCCACAATCACAAATTGTTTTAAAGCTTTTACAGTGATTTGTTGTAAAATGAAATATACCCAGCAACATAAAGGCATGTCACTATTTAGAATGGCCAGTTCTTTTCGTTTTGTAATTTATCTTCATGTAGCCTCTCTTCCTGTCTCTCATGCAGTACGCAGAATACAGTAAGCATTAAAAATAGGTGTAAGCAGGTAGCGAGATAAAGGAAATACATGCACTGAACATGACTGAGTAGGATCGGAAGGACATGGATGTTATGAGGATCTTCAGGTAAGCAGGGAAGAGAAAGAACAATATGAAAAGGAAGACAGGAGCAAAAGTATTGTGGTTGTAAATACTAAAAACAATTTCCATCTGCTCCACTATTTGAACTCAAGCCAGACCTAAGCTGAGTAAGCAAATCCCAAAATCCCATTAAATTTACCTTATTTCTCTCCCAGTCCTCCGGCCCTGAGAAGTGGCTGGAGGAAAGACTAGATCACGTCATGTGCAACAACCTGCCTTACAAAATGAGTGATTGTGTGGCTCAACCTATGATAAACATTTTTATAGCAACGCTAGTGGGATCCTCTCACCTCGTCTCAACCATGACTTCAGGAAACATGGTAGGAAGTTCGTTGAAAAGTACCCTGAGGAGGTTAGAGGACTGCTCGGACTCACACACTACCCAGAGGGCAACGAGGACCAGCAATCGGGGTCCCCCCGCCCCAACCCCAGTGCCTGTCCCAAACCCCAGTATAACAAGCTGTGGGGATTACGGGTGTCCAATGAAAGAGTACGGGAGAGCAAATGGCAGGTCTGTTGGCACATTCCCAATCTCAAACTTGAATCTACCAAAATAGAGCTCTCTTCCTCCTCATGTACCAGAGAGCAATGAAGGAATTTTAAAAAATAATGAGTCAGCAGAGGGAATGACAGCTCCCCCAAGTTCAGGGAGTCGGTAGCACTTTTTACAGTAAATCCCAAGTCGGCCACATTCCAGAGTCCTCTGCTAGTGATGAGTCAGTGAGCTGACAATGAGGGACGCGCTGTAGCAGCACGTCCCTCCGGGCTGGACAGGGAGCGAGGACAAAGGGTCCAGTTCTGCCTACTTTCCTGAAAAGAGCTCACACCAGTCACAGTAAATTCCCCATTAGCTGAGAGTTAAAGAGGGATTCTGAGGTCTGAGGGTGGTCACGAGTGGATTTAACGATACTAACCATGGAGCATGTGGAAGGGCAAAGACAAAGAATGAGAAGTATCTTAGTAACCCAAATTAACATCATAATCAGATAAAAGGAATTTAATTGGTTGTTACTGGAAGGATCCTTGATGTTAACTCAGCACCTGAATCTCTCTGAACGTCCTTAAAACTTTTCTCCCACAGATTTACGCAGAAGCCGGTTAAAAACGAGGCTGCCTGCAGTGAGCAGCAGGTGCTGGAGTAACAGGGGCTACAGAGAAAGATGAAATCTTTTGTTCCCACGATCATGAGTTATTAAATTTAAAATTTGGAACTGAAAATTGGTCAACAACAACAAAAACTTGCTGTATTAACTAAAATAGACTTTTTATGTGAAAAAGAAAATTACTTTTCTCACTCAGTTTGTACTCCAAGGGTGGGTCAAAACATTGGGTGAGTGTTATGACTCTCTCCTGGCACAAAGCTGCTATTTTAAATTGCACAGGAATGTTTCAAAAGTTTTCAATAGGGGCGGAGATTTAGCTCAGTGGTTCCGGCGCCTGCCTCACAAGCACAAGGTCCTGAGTTCGATCCCAATAACCACACACAAAGCTGGGCGTGGTGACTCACGCCCACCAGCAATCAATACCACATACCACAGTGCCGGGCGTGGTGGCTCACGCCTGTAATCCCAGCACTCAGGAGGCAGAGACAGGAGGAATGCTGAGTTGGAGGCTTGCCTGGGCTACACAGTGAGCTCAGGGCCAGCTGAACTACAAAGCGAGACCCCGTCCCCCCCCAAAAGAAAAAAAGTTTTCAATAATATTTAAGCCTGGCTCAACGTGACAAATACATCTTTAGCTCCCTTTCAAAGTTGGATTCGAAAGACATTTTTTTAAGACACAGAATAAAGGTATGTCTTAAATTTAGGCTTTATTATATTTTGCCACAGCTAAATTACAAGCAGTATAGTGGTGTTTTTTAAATGTCAAATAAAGAAATTAATTTTAGCACAACATTTACAATAGTGATTTCTTGTTCCAATAATGATGGGGACTCATAAAATTTAGGCTTTGAAAGGATAAGCAGATTTGTTTGGTTTATTTTTAAACTTCTAGGCATCAACAAATAGCAGAGTTTCCAAATATTTGATCTGATCTGATTTTTTTTTAAATCTGGCTGGGAAGTTGCTTGCAACATTCACAAGTTTCCATTTTATTGATGGTTAGATGATGGTTTTTGTGGATACATTGTGCTTACTTTTAAACTACTTTTTAGCTTATAGCTCATGTTTAAATGCATAAATATAGAAAGAAGAAATAACTAAAAGCTACCTAAGATCTGAGAGGCAGTTTTGAAAATTTTACCAACCCTGCACTAATCTTCACCAGCAACAGAGGCTATTTGTGTTATAACAAGGAACAAAGAGAAAATACAAAAAAAAAAGAAGTAGAAAATGGTTTTAATTCAACTATTAAGTGTTTTTAAGATTATCTGCTTAAAATCGAAATGCACCCTACAATTGTGACAACCACTACAACACGAACGTGAAATATATTGCACTTGAATGTGCAATACTGTCCCTGGCAAGGCAGCTTTTGATCAAGAAGGTGAGAGACGGGCCTGACACTCTGCATTTCCAGTGTCTCCCTGGTATGATGATGCCACTGCCCATCCAAGGGCTACCTAGGAAGCAGCAAGAGTCCATAACATACTAAGCACTACAGCAGACATGTTGGTTTACCATTAACCTTCCTCACCACCTATGAGAAAGAAAGTATTATCCCACCTATCACATAAGAAAGCAGAGATTTTAAATAACTAGTAAGTGACAGAACCAAAGCAAAAGCCTGGTTCCTTTGAAGCCAAATCCTAGGCTTTGTCTACAATAATTCACTGCCTTCATTTCTGAAGAAGAGAATCCTGTTGTTATTAGTAGTTAATGCTACTTATGGCAACCTGCAAACCCATGACAAATTGATTCAAATCAACAATAGAACAGTTTTTAAAATCCAGGTGCTTAGAGTCCATTCCAGTATATTTATTTTCTACAAAGGTGGTGGGAATTGAGAATTCTAAATACTTTCACCATCTCCACAGGTGACTCTGAGAGTTACGAAAGCTGCTCATTTGTTCTACCGTCGGAATGGAAAGCCTGCAGCAATGAGCACCATCTGCATCCCGTGTGTTACTGAAAACTCCAAGTACAGGGTGGGTGGGGTTCAGCCAGCATGGGGGTTAAAGGAAGAGTTTTCCTCTTTTAAAAGTTAGACATTTGTTGGACATTTTCCATGGCTTTAAACACACACAAAATGAAATCATTCAGCTACTGCTTGTCCTGAGCTATCGTCCTTCTGGCACTGTCCTTCGTGCTTACTGGACAGGATCTTTCCCAACCTGAGAGGCGTTAGCAGCCCTGTCCCTGCACGGAGAAAACCGTTCCATTGTGCAGCCTCCTGGAAGGGCAGACGTTGGGGGAAACCCAGCTCTGGAGAGGCTCTTTCCTCTCTGACTCTATTTCCAAGGCAAATGAGTCATGAGAAAAGGCACACGTAGTCAGAGGTCCTACAAAAGACCATGATTATGCTTTCTGCAGTGTAAGTAGGACAAGCTTCATTCTCCACTTCCAGACTTATAGGCAAATTTTTGAGTAGAACTAACAAAGCTGAAGGACTTTCACACTTGGCCAGTTATGAGAGATGGAACGATAAAATGTAAGAAGAACTCTCAATAACATGAAAATAGTCTAACAGAGGCGAGCCTTGGTCCATTGATTTTCCCTCAAGCAGAAAGTTTATTAGCCTAAGGACAGCTCCACACAGGTGCCCAGAGGCTCTTCATCTATCTTGCTACTACTTTAGGCAGCTGTTGATTCAGCGATAACAGAGAAAACAGATTCAGCCCCAGCATATCATGCTGCCAATGACAAAGTGGAACTAGATACCCAAGAGCTGTTGGGAACAATACATGGAGGGTTCTACCCTTTTCCTCAATAGAAAAGACCAAATACTCCTATATAGGTTTTCTCCTCATGTCTCAGAAGCCAACTTAAAGATCTAACTTTATCAGACAGAAGCTCAACCTACTTAACTTTAACAATTCCTTAATCAAAGTACATTACAGAGGAAGGCTACTTTTTAGAATAATCAGAAAGCTCTGGACTATTACTATTTTAACAAGGACAGTCTGGCTGCTACAAGTAAAGAAATGATACCCAATCATACAATTCATTCACCATCTCTCTCTCTCACACACACACACATACACAGAGAGAGAAATAATGAATATATAGAGAGACATAGATATATGTATATGTTTTTTTTTCAGACAGGGTCTCACTTTGCAGTTCAGGCTGGCCCTGAGCTCACTATGTAGCTCAGGCAAGCCTTGAACTCAGCAATCCACCTGCCTCTGCCTCCCGAGTGCTGGAATTACAGGCTTGAGCCACCAAGCCTGGCATTTGTGGTATGTGGTACTGATTGCTGGTGGGTATGAGTCACCATGCCTGGTACTGTTGTATGTGGTTACCAGGGATCAAACCAGGGACCTCGTGCTTGCTAGGCAGGCACTGGAACCACTGAGCTAAATCTCCGGCCCAGAAATCTATATTTTTAATACAGTATAGGTGCAACTTTAAATGATGTCTAATTCCCAAAAGACCTCCAAATTTATTTTGTAGGTCACAACCTAGTACAAAACCAGTACACAATGCACTGCCTCCCAGGGAAACAATGCCTAATCTGAGCATATGACCCTAGACTAAGTACCCGGTGATCAGAGAAAACATTGTGTTAACATGCATTTAAGAGCTCTTAAAATAGAACCATTTCTTCTATGCTTGTTATACAGCACTGTACTGGTCACCTTCCACACTGATGGGACAAAATATCTGACACTCACAACTCAAAGGAAAAGAGGTTTAATTTCTGATGGTTTCAGTCCTCAGGTCCACTGGACCCAAGACAGAAACATCATATTGGAAGAGCAGAGCAGAGTGAAGTTGCTTATTACATCATGGCCAGGCAGCAAAGTAGGAGACCAGCACCACAGAGGAAAGGGCCAAGGACCCGCTGTGAACCTCCAGGATCGCACTCCCATGACCCACCCAGAAGTATATGTCACTGAACTCTGGGCAACCGCCAAGCCAACCAAACTGTGAGTCCACATTTGCTACTCGACCAACCTTGGTTACGCAAAGTATGGTCTCTATACTAGCAGCAGCAGCACTTGAAAGCTTCTTAGACATGCAAACTCTCAGTTCCTACTCCAGACCCACCAAATCAAAGTCTGCCTTTTTAATAAGATCTACAGGCAACTCATAGGGACTTTTAAGTCTGAGAAACACCTGTGTGGCCATTATGGACCTAGTCACTTTCTATTTTCTATGTTTTGAAGTTTAATTCTCTGTAACAACACTATGAGACAGATATCACTTTCATCGTTACCATTATATGGATAAAGAAAGATTCTGGCAGGGGAATGGGAAAAAATGAGAATCAAGATATATCATATACAGGTGCAAATGCTCACTGTTGAATGTGATTGTGATGTGTTTCTAAAATGTATCAATAAACTCAATAAAGAAAAAAAGAAGACTCAGTGATAATTTTCTAAAAGTCACATAAACAGGAAAGGACAGATTCAGACACAGGTCCCTCAGATACAGAACTTGATCCTTTCCGCTCTCCTTAAAGCATTCTTATCCAGAGCCCAGACACAGGATTCCACCACATGCAAAGTTAGTGCACTTTGCTCATGAAAACTTTCATTGTTTGTCTTTCAAAGGAAATTATGTTCCCCCTAAAGCTTAACAGTCACTACTAGAAACCCTTGCAAATATGTACAAACAACTGAAATGCTAACTTATCATTAATACTTTAACTTGTACAATTCAATTTGAAAGACAACCACAAATAAAAATGTCACATTCTATGGAGTGCTACTCCATTATAAAGGAGAAATCTGAATCATTTGTAGGAAAACAGATGGATTTTTCAACCATAACGCAAAGTGAAATAAATCAGACACAGAAGCTTAAGTATCACATGGTTTCTATAATATAAGAGACCCAAAATATAATTTAAGAATAAAATAAAAGAGTTATGTTAAGAAACAGGGAGGAAGACTCTAAAAATAGGAAGGGGACCAGAGGAAAGAAGAACTTGGGAGGGGAGAACAGAGGGGGGCAGAGACCATGAAAATTATCAAGATGTAATGCATATGTGTATCTACTGCCCCAAAATGAATGTAATTATCATGTGTCAGACATATACTAATAAAAAATTTGAAAAAGTTAAACTTTAAACAATTTAAATTTATATTTTTTCTTTAAAAAATCTGTGGCCATGTAATTTTTCTCTCTTGCTGATTTTAGGACTCTTACAAGCATAAATAAAAGAATTAAAGGGCTGGAGATTTAGCTCAGTGGTTCCGGTGCCTGCCTCGCAAGTGCAAGGTCCTGAGTTCGATCCCAGCAACCACATACAAGGCTGGGCGTGGTGACTCACACCCACCAGCAATCAGTACTACATACCACAGTGCTGGGAATGGTGGCTCAGGCCTGTGATCCCAGCACTTGGGAGGCAGAGGCCAGAGGATTACTGAGTTCAAGGTTTGCCTGGGCTACATAGGGAGCTCAGGGCCAGCCTGAACTACAAAGCGAGACCCTGTCTCAAAAAAAAAATTAAAATTAATGGTATTTTATTCTAAGTGTGTACATCTAATTGAAATTGAGTGTCTCACTATAGATGTTAAAATGTGGCATTCAAGAGCATAGTCATTAGAATCGAAATTGTGGGTTTGAATGCTCAGAACACCTCTTACTCCATATGTGATTTTGAATAAGTTACATGGTCTTCTAAACTGTCATTTCCCAACATGAAAAACTGAACCAATCTCTATGCCTGCTGTTGTTCTAACAGATGCAATGAGCCTAGTGAAGTTTTCATCAATGCAGCAAGCACTCCATGTACTCAGCTGTTATTAAAATGACTCAGCTCACCAATGATTATACAGTTAAGAGATTTACTGGTGTTTCTCCAGAGTGCAAGACATCTACTGCTCAAGTTTGTAATCACTGTAAATAAAGAATGAGGTGTTGTCTCAAAAGCAAAAGTGAAAAATGCAGATGACACCCAAACCCCTTCTAGTTATATTTTTAGGATGAATTAATGGTTCTCACACTATGGACTTCAGCCCTGCAGAGTTGCCTTCAGCAGGAGCATGTCAGGAAAGCCTGTTCTCAGGCCACATAGAGCCCATCTCACACGGTGTTGAAGACGAGAGGAATTCAGACAAGTAGGAACAGTGCCTGACACCTAGTATGTGCTCAATAAGTATACATGTTAAAAGACAGCATATGCAATAGAATCACAAAATGCTGGTCTGTTCCGTTTTTATCAGTCTCAGGAAAAGAACCATTTCCTTCAACATGAGCCCCATGTGAATGGCTTGTTTTGATGCTCTCCGCGACACCTAGGCTAAGATCACAAGCCTCACCTGGTTATCGTTACTTCATTATTCCATGTACTTTTGCTGGGTTTTTGGAAGCAGAATGCTGAACACCATGAGGACAAGGACCCTTCCTATGTGTCCCTGCGTCTCCAACACTCCCTCTTACGGATGCTCAGCACGTCATTATCTGTATGTGGTAGAACAAGAGGAATAAAAATCTGACTTATAAGACACAACTTCAGAATTCATTTATTTAAGAAAAACACAAACATAAAATTGGAAATATATTCATGTGGTTTAAATATCACTAAACTTATTCTAAATTGTAAAAATGCATGAATCCCTTAAGCAATGTTTTTGAAACCAACCACGACAACTAAGCCGAGTAGTTACATGGAGACAGAGTCAACTCATCTTAAAACTGCCAGCACTGTGCCTCTCAGGGTCTCTCAACCTCTGCATGGCAAGCAATACAAAGGCCAGCGAAGGTTACAGCATCCAGCCTCGTAAAACTTCTTTAAAATATCTCCCTGATGCTCCAACAAAGATAAAAAAGGAGTTATTGCCTCAAACAAAACCTCAGCTTCCATTTACTGCCACAGTTCCAGGCATCCTATATCAAACTGAGTATAAATAGCAGTTTCCTCAAACTGCAAGTCCAGACTAATGCGCACTTTATCCTTCCACTTTTCTCTTCTGTCCTGGAATCCTGCAGCCTGAAAGAAATATCATTCTGTTTTATAATTTTGGTTTTAAGCAGATCCACGGTAAATGGAACACTGTTCCCACGGCCAGGCTGTGACGAGCAGACAGGGCAGTTCCACTGCCAACTGCAGAACACAGCGGGCTCCTCACCGGGTTTCCCTCCCCAGGTCTCCCACTGCTGGTGGCACAGCTCTGAGATTCTATAGAACCTGCCACCAGGGAACTGTCCAACATACTCAAAGGAATGATTTCACCCTGGAAGGAAAGAGCGGAGAAGGGCAGTGAAAACAATCTTTGCTTGGATTCCAGCCAGCTAATTAAATTCGGGAAAGTATTGATTCTGTCTAGTTAGATTAACTTTAATTTTGTACATAATCAAATTAAAGATTCAAATTAACTGATGTAGATTCCTGAAATCTCTCTAAAGATGTATCAAAGGGCTTTTAGTAAAATCTCCCAAGTGAACGCAACTGCAGTTCAACTTGACTTTTGTTTCTTTTCTATTCTAACATAAAATATTTAGCACAAAAGGATAAGTTGAGGCAATGCATCAAATATAGAGGCCACATAGTATAGGAAAAAAAGCAAGATCACTCACACTTTCATTAAGGGTATGTTATTATTCCAGGGGTTTATAAAATATTCAAGAGTAACATTTTAAATTAAATTGTTGGCATGTGTAATAATTTTTTCACCTAACACATCATACATTAGAAAGGCATTTGCATATATTAATACCCAGATATTCAAAAATTCACTCACAGTGACAAGGATATAAAATCTTGAATCCCGAGTTTGAGTAACCTATCTAGCTAGTGTGTTCCATATCTTCCACATCTTTACTAAGTGCTGAGCAAGAGGAAACGAACTAAATATTTGGATCTGAGCCTTAATAATTCTCAGTGTCGGGTCATAAATCCAGTGACAGGAAAATATTGAATTCTAAAATCATTTCCTAAAGAATTTGCAGCCCCATCGTCTTTCAGATTATTTGCTACATAGCACCAATTTTGTTCTCTCTGAGTCAGTATGGACATGATGGAGTCAAAAAACAGAATGCACCATGTCATTTACCCAATAGGCCTAGCTACCAACTTTCTTTCTGGGTACGCTTCTGATTCATTCTTCATGTAATTATCACTCAGTATGAACAGCATTTTCCTGAAAACAGCTAAACCACTTAAAATGAGTAACAGGAAACAGAAATTGTAAAGAAATACTATCTTTGTAAAACTGAACTAATCATCTCCAGAAGTATCCCAAAGACTAGGACAAATTGCATACTTAAGGCAAGATGTACTTGCATCTAATATTCCAAATCTCTATGAATTTTAGGAAAACAAATCTGAAAAGTTTTTACAGCAGATTTTTGAAGTATACAGCACATTTTCTCAACTGAGAAGTAAACATGCAAAGCTACCTAATTAACCCCTTAAACTGTTAACAAATTACATGTGTTGAACCCTTTAAAAGAGACCACCTTAATCTTACAGAAGGCTGTATAGAGGAAGATAGGAAGATTTCTTACCATGATTACTGTTCAGAGCTAAAAATATCCATCTCAGAAAAATGAGATCAAGCAGTTTCCGGACACACGACCTAATTCAACAATCTGATCTCTATCTGTCCCTGCTGCAGACTCAGAGATTCAGCAGGTTCTACGAGAAAGAAGAGACCACCCAGAGGACTCAGAGCCAACAGGCAATTTACATTGAAAATATGCAGATTCCAAAAGATTAGGAATGATCTGATGTCAACAGATGATGTGTTAAATTAGGTTTAGAACATATACACAATGAAACAATACGATGTAGATGTGAAAAAGGAGGCAGGAGGCATTTCTATATATGTAAAGAACTGAGAAGTCTACAAGAGGAATAAGAGCAAGCCATATAACAGTGTTATGTTAATATTTGCTACACACATACAGACATATACAGCTCAACAGTCTGGAAGGCCACATGCAAAAATAAAACAGTGATTGTTTCTGGGGATAAAATAGAGATAACCAAGAAAATGGGACCAGAGATATAATTTTTTAACCTATGACCCACTTACATGTACTTTTATTTGTGCATCTAATGTATATCTTAAAATTATATTTAACAGCATGGGAGAAAGAGTAAGGTCTGTGTGTAGAGATATCGACCCATGTCACTGCTCCTTCCTACCAAGCACAATGCTCCGTGAGGGGCCACAGCGACGATCCCACGATGTCACTGAACCCTCGTCCCACTGAACTCGGAGCACCACATAACAAACATTTAGTTTTAGTCTGGTATTCATCTTCTCCACCTACTGTTCCTTGAATTATTTAAATTTCCACAGTAGTGTGAGGAAGGTGGTTTGGTGGCAAAAGCCATGTCCCCATCTTATTAATTTCTTTCAGACTCTTTACAAAACTTCCCCTATGTAATTATATACTCTGAGTGAGAAAAAGAGACAGACAGGCAGGCAATGGAGAAGCCACTCCAAAACCAGTCTCCATTCTTCATCTCTAGACCCTTCAATTTAAAAAAATCTGAGGCCATCACTGTATTTCTTCAATATTTGGGAGAAAAATTCCCCATCTGATTCCTTGTTTGGTACATCCTTTCTTCACAGCACTACAATCTGAAAGTACTGGCTAGGCAAGACAGAAGAGAGTTCTTACCCAATGGGAGTTCTGAAGAAAGACTGCCCAACTTGAACCCTACTTCGATTAATCACTACATAAACTTCAGCAACTTACAAAGACTCTCTCTGCCTATTTCCTTAACTATAAAGTATGGATGATAATATTATCTGTCTCATAGCACAAATTTCCTTTTCTCAGATTGCAGTGCCTGAATGAGTAATGAATTTTCTTGTATATATATATAATGTGTGTGTGTATATATATATATATATATATATGGAAAGTATATGTGTACTGAGTTTCAAGCCTTTGATACAAGTTACATTCAAAACATTATTCTGTTGTATGATAACTTGAGAACATTTGTTCTCAAATGGATGTACCTCAAGGAAATACTCATAAGTGAAATAAATAGAACACAGATGTGTAAATATCATATCATTTCTCTGGCATGAGGAACTGAAGGTGTAAATAAGTTCTAAAATATATGATAGGTACTATGAAATAGGAAGAAAATATTCAAAAGGAAAAAGGGCCACAGATTTAGCTCAGTGGTTCCACTGCCTGCCTAGCAAGCACAAGATCCCTGGTTAGATCGCAGTAACCACATACAATGTTATGATATTGGGGGTGGTGACTCACGTGCACCAGCAATCAGTACCACACCCCACAGTGCCAGGCATGGTAGCTCACACCTGTAATCCTGGCACTCGGGAGGCAGAGGCAGGAGGATTGCTGAGTTCCAGGCTTGCCTGGGCTACATAGTGAGACCCTGTCTCAAAAAAAAAAAAAAAAAAAAAAAGAAACGGAAAAGGGGGAGGGATAAGTAAAGAAGGGAAAGAAAATACTTGATGGTAAAAAACAAAAGGAAACAAAGTTTATGTATATGGGGGAGGGGCTGTAGGGTGGGTAGAGGAATGGAAAAAAATGAGAATTAAGATGTGTCATGTAGGGCCAGGGATTTAGCTCTAGTGATACTGCGCCAACCTTGGATGCACAAGGGCCCAAGTTTGATTCCCGGTACCATTAAAAAAAAAAAAGATGTGTCATGTACTGGTACAAATTCTCAACACTGATTATGATCATAATGTATATACAAAATATAACAATAAAATCCATTTAGAAAGAATTGTTGTAGATTCACAGTCTGGAACAACTATATTAATTAAATGTAAAGTACACTGACTGGCACTAAACTCTCCAATTATTACCTTCATAATTCTTGTTATAAAAACTAACCCATTTCTCCTCTTCTCCATTACTTGAGAACTGAGAGGTAAACAAACAAAATCAACATGTAAGTAATATAAACAAAAAGTTATACTAAAATAAGAATCATATTAAAACTTAACTAATTATATAAGAGTATGTAGAAATAACCATCAACAATTTGGAAAGATTCTTTTAAGAATAAATTGGAGGCCCAGAGGGTTAGCTCAGTGGTTCCAGCGCCGGCCTCCCAAGCGCAAGGTCCTGAGTTTGATCCCCGGTATCCACATACAATGCTGGGCATGGTGACTCACACCCACCAGCAATTAATACCACATACCACAGTGCCAGGCATGGTGGCTCATGCCTGTAATCCCAGCACTTGGGAGGCAGAAGCAGGAGTTTGCTGAGTTCAAGGCTTGCCTGGGCTACATAGTGAGCTCAGAGCTAGCCTGATAACTACAAAGCAAGACCCTGTCTCAAAAAAAAAAAAAAGAATAAATTGGATAAAATGAGAATTAAGTTTTATCATATACTGGTACAAATTTTCAATGTGAAGTGTAACTGTGATGTGTACATATAATGTACCAATAAAATGTGCCAACTAAAAAATTGGAAAAAGATAAAAGATACTATAATAGACCAATGCAAGAGGAGTAAGGGAAAGAGAGACGAACACTTTGGGCACATCATTGGACCCAGTAAGTGATGAACTGTGTGTGTGTGTGTGTCCCCGTGTGTACAAGCATGTGCATGGGTACATGCATGTGTATAGGGGAATTATATGTTTTTCAACCTCTAGAGGAAATGTCCACTTCTCCTTCTCAGATTCTGTATTTTCAAAGCAACAATCCTGTATGACTTCTATGTCTGCCACGCAGCAGTGTATCGATGGGGGGGCCTAAATTGGTGTCTTGGCCAATTCTCCCGCTGACAAGCATGGCTGGGACATCTCCAGCCCTGCTAGCTTTGGCACAGTGGAGGTATCAAGAGAACTTCAGCACGATGACAGCTGCACCATCTTTATGTGACGCTTTCCACTGCAATTAAGAAACGAAAGCTGGCTTCATTCATCTGGACATAGGTTCCACAAGAGCTTGACTGGCATGGTGCTGCCACGGACACGCAGATGAGTACACGCGCAAAATTTCAGGTCACACACATGGCTGCCATCACAGAAACAAGGGAAGAAGAGGCATCACCCTCCGAACACCTTCTGAGCCACTGTCGTTGGAGGATCCTCCAAAAAAATCTATTCCAATTGTTTTCAAGACTGTGTTTAGACACAGAACCCCATGTAACACTTGGTCCCATGAGAAAACAGGAAGTCAAGGCTCTTGTAATTGAAATGGTCATGCGGAAACCTGGAGACATTCCAAGGTATTCCCCTTGAACTCTGCCTCCTTCCATGCGGCGGAAGTCAAAGTCACAAAGTTGACCTCAGCACTTACAAATGTACAGTGTGCGCTGGAATGATGAGAAGCACCAGAAAGATCAGGAGCACTTGGTCCACCCACGTGGAGCCAGGGATGGTGGCTCACGGCTGTAGTTCCAACACTCCCAGAAGCCAAGGCGGGAAGACCACAAGTTTGAATCTAGCCTCAGCAAATAAGGATGTTGCTATACTTGGTGTCAAAAGTTTTTTGTTTTGTTTTGTTTTCTTTTCTTTTAAAAGAGATAGGACACAGCTCAATGTGAAGGCCCTAGGTTCAAGGCCCTCTACTCCCTTCTAAGGCAAAAGGATTGGTTTCTATCAGGGTCTGATTCAGAAGGGCAAAAGCTTGCATTTCTATCTACAAGCTCAGGGGCAGCACAATAATAGGATCTCTCCCCTATTAAATCCGTTCAGCATATTCGTTTAGTATCACCAATGAGGACCAACTGTATTTTATTCCCTTGCAACTAGTTTGAAATATTTAATATTAAAATATCACGCTAAAACATAGAAGCACTGAAGTAACTAGCTTTGAGGATTTTCCTTTCAACCACCCAAGTTTTCAATTCTAGTGATTTCAGTTCAGTGGAAGCAATCACAGCAGGACATGAGAAGGCTCTGAGGCAGTGCTACCACACCGAAGGCTTACACAAGTTCCTAAACTCTCTTTGCTGATAGAACAATAAATGTCCCCTGTTTTGAAACAGATCCTAAAATATTCACACTTGTTTTAAGTTGCCTGAATTCTTAACATACGCAGCACATATACTGTAATCTTTGACTGAATGGAGGTCTTTCTCTTCCCGGGGAGAATGGAAGGATGGTATTTTTGGGAACAGTGAGGCTACCTTTACCATTTCTTTCTGTGTCACAAAATACTGCAATAAAGTATTGCTCAACTCAGACTGAAACAATTTTCCCATCTGTCAAAATATTTTAAATAGTATCAAGCTGGTATTACTTTGTCAAAACATTCCATCAGAGACAGTATCTAAATTTAAACAAGCAGTTCCTCGAACTATGTAAGGTGAATAAACTGTCACTGTCACAATATATTTTTTGGAAAACCTGCAAGGTCTCATTAGAAAGACCTCGAAGGAAATGGGTGTTAAACCAAGGATATCTGTATGTTGGACAAAGAAAAATCAATATTACATGAAATGTTCATCATCTCACTGTCCTTGAAATGACATACTTCACTTCTTCCCATATGCAACAAAGCCAGTTTAACTTTACAATAATTCTGGTCACAGTCTCAGTAAACTTCTAAGTAGACAATTAAAGATGAATGCTACAGTTTGATACTGAAGCTTAAAAAACACATGAGCAGGAGCCTGGGGTTAGGGTGTGGTACCAATTCTTCCTCAACTGTGTAAATTTACACAGATCTCCTGGTCTTGCTAAACCTCCATTTCTGTAGCTACACACAGGCAAAACCTTCCTGACAAAGTACACCCAGAGACAGGATATTAAGAAGGCATTCGGCAGCCCCTATTTTTTCCTGCCTTCATCTTCAGCCCTGAAAACTCATAATGATCTCCAACCTGAGGTGAAATCAAGACTCAACATAAAGAAAACTGAAAATAGTGGCCATAACCTTTCATATATACAACACATTTGAGGTAGATCCTGGATTTATATATTTCCTACATCTGTT
Organism: Thryonomys swinderianus; assembly: GCA_004025085.1. NCBI lineage: Eukaryota > Metazoa > Chordata > Mammalia > Rodentia > Thryonomyidae > Thryonomys > Thryonomys swinderianus. The sequence continues at coordinate 26,845 of PVIC010017538.1, forward strand.
TGTTACATCTGTCATCCTAAAAGGATCAGAATATTCTCTCCTAGCTCAGATACACCTAACATTTATTTTTCCATTGAGTAGTGTATGGCCAATTATCCAAAAAAGCTACTAAAACTTTCTTATATCTTTAAGATATAGAAGTTCAATGCTACTTGTTAAATGTATTCAAAATCACTTTCAGAGGGACTCTGGTATACTAGAACAATGGCCCGCACGTTCTCTGAAGCTTCAGTAGTATAGATCGGGGTTCAAGTTTAAAATTTCTCCTTTTAGAAAAAGGTATTTGTTTCATACATTGTTAAACAAATTTACACAACTATGAAAGAATATTTGATGTATGAAAATATTCTAAATTGGCTTAATTTTGTAAATGTCACATTTTAACTAATCTCCTTGAACTAGATTTCTAGAACGGAGTTCATTCATTGACAGAAGTTTAAGTCAATATTAGTGGCATGGCTACGGTATTTAAACTAGTTGGGAATTCAAGCATAAATTAAGCAAAGTGATTATAAGGATACTTGAGAACATGCATTTTTTAAATATATGTAATATTTTCATTATCTGTAGGTTTTAAAAAATATTTTTCTTCCACTTTTTGAAGGCTTTAGGTACGTTCATTCCCTAGAATGTACTGAACCCATACCTAAGATCGGAAACTTTCTTTCCATAAAAGTCCCAGAGATCCATGTCTTTTAAATGGTTTTGAGCACTACATCATTAAGTTGATTTACAGACCAAAAAATCTGTTGATACAAAAGAAATTTACTTTATTTGCCTTACATAGACATGATCCTTTGGAAATACACGAATTGGAAGAGTGAAAGTGGAAAGACTGGTAAGTCTGAGTGTGGTTTTCTGACTTCAGCAGAAGCAACTTGTTCCAGAACATGCTTTCATTTTCTTTTGGTTTTTTCTCATGGTTAGATGGAAATACTTGATAAACTAAAGGGAAATTGTTTTCTTTTAAATAATACCAGTCATCCACTTTCTTATGCAGCACCTACTGACTGCGCATCCTCTGAGTCAGTGCTGGGCTCTGAGATCTGCACGCAGAGGTGGGCGGGGAGCAGGGATGTGATTTTTGCTCCGTTGTGACCCAAAGAGAAAGAGAGGAACAGAGACAATGCAGGAGTAAAAACAAGCCCACAAGCAACACTGGAATTATAAAAGGGCGGCTGGGGGAAGGAAAAACACAGGACGCAGAAAAAGAGGATCTGCGGGACAGAAAGATTTCACAGAGCTGCTTCGAGGTCTTCCAGCCTTGACGACGAGCATGGGAGGAGAGCTGGCGCCCGACCCCATCAGGAACCTCGCTGCGAAGCTCCGGCCCTTGAGCTCTCTACCTTCGCTCAGTGACACTGGTGAGCGTGGCACGAAGCAGGGCTCAGCAGCAAGGACGGGGCACACATGAGTTTCCACAGCAGCACCTTTGACCCTCAGCCTCTTCTACTCAGTGACCCCACACCTTCCATCCTGCTGGAGAATTTCTCCCAGAAATTCCAAGGCTCCTGTGAAAGTAGCTTCCCCGCTCTGTCCACATAGAGATGGGTGTGTGTCCCCCCAAATGTTAATTTAAACTGTGGAATATGGCATATTCCATGACCTCATAATAAATGACCTAATTTCTAAGACTCACTGATCCCTCTTTCCTTTTCTGTCATACAGAAGCTACTTCTCTCAGCTGCCAGGCAGCACTCCTCTAACGACTGCTACAATGTCCCCTGTTACACAGCCTCAGAATCCCCACAGCACAGTCCCTAGTATCTTAATACAGGAGTCCAGGTAAGGGGAGGTTAATAGCACTGTTATCAGATGCAGAATGATTGGTACTTTCCAGGCACTGTGCTAACAGCAAGGGGCATTGCCTAAGACTGTGAGCTCCGGAGTCAGGTGGTCTGAGTTAAAGCTGAGCTCCACCCTGACTAGCTCCAGACACCTGGAAAGTACTTAACAACCACTATTCCTCAGTGTTCCCATTCATAGAATCCAGATAATCTTTTCTAAATTATAACTTGTCATTCAATGACAGGGTATAGAAGGCACTTTGTATTGTATCCAGTATATTGTAAATGTGAGGTTGCTAGTACCAGGATAACATATAAAGGCACTGAGGTATGGAGACTCAAACCTAATCTAATTGATAATGATGGGCAGAGACCAGGTCAAACATCTTCTACAGGGCCCGGCCCTGTATCAGTCACCTTTAAATTAAATAGCCATAACAGTGGAAACAAACAATACAACGGATTAAACAACAGAGAATGTTATTTCTTTCTTTGACAATATATCAGATTGGCAGGGCCTTTACCAATCATGACTCCTTTTGGTTTGCTGCTCTGACACCTCCTAAAGCCTCACTGTCAGTGTATGGTTAAAATTAGATCACAACCATTTGATGAGGGAAAGGGCATAGAAAAGAATTAATGCCTTAAAGTCCTGATGCAGAAGTGACCCACACCGTTCACATTCTATTCAGAAGAACTTAGCCACATGGCCACATGTACCTCCAAGAGAGACCGCAAATCTATCTCTGTGGGGAAACAGGGAATGTATTTTGGTAAGCAGCTAAGAATCTCCACCACAGACTTGGAAATTCAAGTTCTTCAACTTTAAAAGTGTAAGATCTGATTTTATAACTACCCCATTGCTATCTATGAAAACTTAACTCCTCTACTAGGTTACTCTGCCATGTTATCATGGGAATGAAGATATCAGACACTCAGTAAAAATCACCAATCTCTTAGTGCCTTCTTTTTGCTACTGAACTCACTGAACCATATGCCTTTAGGAAAACTCCATGAAATGATCAGTTGATAAAATCGTACTTGATCTAGTTGAGAAACATGTGAAAACTTGGGACATGAAAGAAAAAGTTACTTGATTGAAGTCTGAGCCATTGTAAGCTACTAACACAATCAGAAACAGAACTCCATAAAAATAGCATAAATTATGGGTTGGGGATTAAGCTCAAGTGGTACTGTGCCTACTTTGAGAGCACAAGGGCCTGAGTTCGATCTTTGGTTCAGCAAAAATAATAATAATAAATATTTGTTAAATACCTACCTTTGTTGTGTCTTAATTCATTTAAACAAATGAAGATTGAACAGTCCTTATGCCTCAACCATTGTACTAAAGGGTAGACACTCTCTATAGCTTATAGAAGGTTGATTTTCAGCTGAACATAATTTTCATTTAACCTTTCTTACAGCTTACAAAGTAGACCTTATAGATGAAGAAACTGATACTTAGGAAGCCAAAGTCACTTTGTCTTGATCTTCTAGAAGACTAGATTTAGATGCTTTCATGGGCTGAGTGTGCAGCTCAGAAGAACATTTGCTCAGCACTGCACAAGAAGGGGGGGGGAGCAGAAAGGAGGAGGGGGAGGGGAGGGAGAGATTTCCTTTAATTCACTTTCATCTCACCAAACAGGCACTACAGATGAGGAAACTGAGATTCTGAAAACTAAAGTTGGTTTACAAATGTCTCCCAACAAGTCACTCATATTAAAACTCAAGACCAATTCCCTTTTGGTGAGTCTCCAAATCCCGGATTAAACCACACTGACTGAGCACATTAACAATTCCCCAATTAAAAGAGAATACATAGCACACTTCATGTCATTATCTGAATTCTTTCTAATTTTTGCCTAAAATGACACCTAAAATCTATGGATGCCAAGTGAGACCCCCCGGGAACAGTGCGTACGGACATATGTCACGAGAGGCAATTAAGTGCGTAAAGTCAGCAGCACTGCCCAAGAGTGCAGGCAAACAAGCAGGATGGGAATATTATTCACATGCGCCTATTTTCTACCTAACTGTTGGACAGCTTTGGCTCTTCAGTTCAGATTCTTCAATTTCCACCTGCGGAAATCACCAATTGATGGCAGGGCCTCTGTTGTCAACACCTGATGAGGTTAGATTTTGGAGAACCGCACAAATGACTTCTAAAGCAGCAGTCTCATCATTTACATCATTTACATGAATTAACTATTTGGTCACATGAATATGCACACAAATGACTCAGTTTAGAAACACAAGGTCTAGTGATTAAGAGGGAACAGGAAGATGTAAATGTGTTAGGACTTGATCATATGAGAACATCTAAACAACAAGACCTTTTTCCATTTATGAACCCTTATTATGAAAAGCTAATGTCTAGTAAGGAAAAGGGAGGAGAAAAGGTTGGAACTTCTCATTTGAAGGCAGATTTACTTTGATCTCTTGTTCTGAGAAGCATAAGTCACAAAGCAGATGATACAGAAATTTTTTTCTGTATACTCATTTATTTTTGTACATCATATATATGCAAATTCATACATTCAAAGTCAATAGGAGTCAGAGTTTTGGTGTCTATCTCTGCATTTAAATACCTAATAGCAACATAAAAGAAAATATTACACTATTTACTATCCCTGTAGGATACCAAATGAAACCTAAATAATCTCTAGAATAAAACAGAGGATTAGATTACTTTATGTAAGAAAGAAATACATATAATGTGTCTAGTTTGTTTTCTCTATAATTATTTTCAGCTTGAAAAATAAGACAATTCCATGTTCTATCATAAAATACACCTTCAGCTAAGGTAAAATTAATTTACCTTCTGTGAGAATATAGACATTCTACCTTCAAATCTCCTAGATAATAGTTCATGATATTGTGTCTTTGAAATATAATTCTGATGCTTACCTTGAAAAGCAGGAGAGTTCAAGAACAGGAACTAAATTGAGGGAAATACTCTTTTAAGCAATTTTATACAAAGTGAGCATAAGGTCGTCAAAATGTATGTGCAATAAATACTCTATTTAGAGAGCTAATTGTAGAAAATAGTGTTTTCTCCCAGCAGATACAGATGTTTACATTAACTTCAGTTTTACGGGAAAGAAGTAATTTAACTCTGTTTAATTCTCTATTAAACATTATTTTTTTCAGCATAGACCATGAAGAATAGCATAAGCTCTTTTTGTTATTATTAAATAGAATTCATGATTTTAGGATTTTAAACAAATATTTAACAGCAAAATAATGTATTTCTGCTACAAATATTTTTGTCATTTACACATATAAAATCATCTTTGCCTTCAAACTCTACAGAAAATTTCCTTACTAGCAAGCATAAACAAGATAAGGCTTCCTTTCTAATATAATCTTTCTGTTTATTTGGAATACCTCATCTTATCTTGAGTTTGAGAATACTGAATTCACATTTAAGATATTTACTTATATTTACTTGGGAAGATATTTTTAAACTGAAGAACTAAATCAGTTCATTAGAGGTTGGATGTATAGCTTGCCTAGCATGCACAGGGCTCTTATGTTCAATCATCAGCACCTCAAAAATAAACAAATGACCAACAATAAAAATATAAGAAATGTAACCTAATTAAGTCTCTGGAATAAAACAGGATTAAATTACTTTGCAGTGTACCTTACTTTTATCTTGACATAAAAATAATCTCCATTAACACGTTGCTTCAGAATCATCTTTTCTCACGTAGTATATACAGAATGGTTTGCATGTGATTTGATACTGTTTGAAGTGTCTTATATAACCCGCCTTTAAAACAGTTCTCTGTGTTTCTTCATTAAGGCACTGTTATACCAAAGAGGACCTGATACTCACAAAAGGAAACCTTTCACCGCCAAACGAGTTAAAATCAGATCTTACTCTTAATATTCTTCAGAAAAGTCAGTGTGTCTGGAGAGAAGCTACTATTATGTGAGGAGAAAGAACTGGACTTGAGATGGGGATATCTGGGTTCCCAGGCAAGTATCTTAATGCCTCCTGAGACATCAAGTGTTGGTAAAAGTGAGGTAATAAAGAATACTTTACTTGTTCAGAGTCTTTTTTTTTTTTTTTTTTTTTTTTTTTTTTTTTTTT
>PVIC010017539.1:0-32629 GCA_004025085.1 Thryonomys swinderianus
GAGAGAGAGAGAGAGAAAGAGAGAGAGAGTGTTGTTTTTATATGTGATGAGACAGTTTTCTTCATGGCTATGTTAGTGTAGCTAAATATTTGAACATAGAATACACATATAAGCTTGATATAAGCATGCCAAGGGCTTCTGGAAACCTTACAGTTTCCCTTGAACTCCAACTATTTTTCCCAACCAATTCTTCCTCTTCCTATACTTTCAAACAATTTCTAAAACTCCCATAGATGAGCCTCTTCTCCATATATTAAAATATTCATTTAATCTTATCACTTTTTCTTCCATATCCTTTTATTTTAGAATTTTCATTCTGGACTATGCTCTTTCTTTTTTCTTTCTCTCTCCTTTCTTTTTTTTAAAAGATATTTATCTTTATTAGTATACAGTATATATACACATAACATGATCACACTCGATATTGGAAATTTGTACCAGTGTATGACACAATTTAGTTCTCATTTTTCCCTTTCCCCTACCCAGCCCACAACCCCCATCCCCTAAATACATAAGTTTTGTTTCCCTTTTTTATTACCATCACATTTTTCTTAACCCCTCATTATTCACCCCTCCCCCACATTTCCCTTTGAACATTTTCCATCATACATTCTAGAACTCATTAACATCTTCAGTTTCTTAACCAGAGAATAGATATGATATTTACACATCTATGACCTCTTTATTTCACTTAGGAGTATGTCCTGAAGGTACGTCCATTTGAGTATACATGATTTAAACTTATTCTTTAAGGCTGTGTTTTTTCTATAAAATGTAGTATTACTCTATCTCTTTCATTCTTTCTATAGAAATGTTTTCCACAGTTCTTTATAAAAAAGGGGAACTTGATAAACCAAGTTCTAATTTACATTAATTAATGTACATTTAATCTGTTAAAGGCTGATAGGAATTTTATTACATTTCTCCTTGAAATACAGCAATTGAGAGTGATTCTATTATACTGAACACATCAAAAGTTGTCTAAATATCAAAACAGCTAAAGTCCACGTGACATAACAAAAAACTAAAGTACTCTCCAAATGAGCAACAAAAGTTTTTTTATGTTAGGTGATCAACAAGTTTAAATAACAGGAACAGTAGAAAACAAGAAAACTAGATGTTTCCAATATTTTTTTCTCAACTCCTCAGTGGCTGATATAATTGCCAGTGAACTATAATTAAATTTTAAGATCAAATAATTAAAATAAAAATAAACTCTTGGGCCGGAGATTTAGCTCAGGGGTTCTGGCGCCTGCCTCTCAAGTGCAAGGTCCTGAGTTCGATTCCGGTAACCACATAATGCTGGGCATGATGACTCACGCCCACCAGCAATCAATATCACATACCACAGTGCCAGGCATGGTGGCTCAAGCCTGTAATCCAAGCACTCAGGAGGCAGAGACAGGAGCATTGCTGAGTTCGAGTCTTGCCTCGGCTACATAGTGAGCTCAGGGCCAGCCTGAACTGCAAAGTGAGACCTTGTCTCAAAAAAAAAAAATCAATTCTTGGGGCTTGGGATGTATCTCAAGTGGTATAGTGCCTAATGTAGAATAGAAGGGCCTGAGTTTTATCCCTGGTACTGCCAAATAAATGAATGAATGAATGAATGAATGAATGCATGAATAAATAAATAAATAAATAAAATGTATGAAGAGATTAAAAAATAAATCCAATAAAAACATAACATAATTAGCTCAAAGAGAATTCAAATATTAGCTAAAAGATTAATGGCCTTAAAGAAGATACAAACTAAAAGCTGATTTAACTTAAAAATAATACCAGATAGAATGAAAATTTTAATAAAGGATTAGATAACAGAAGTAAAAATTAAGAAGATTTCCAGAATATAAAAACTTCTAGTGGAAGGATGCAAAGCATATAGGGCTACTATGAGGAAAGAATTTCAAGAGTAGAACACAAGTTTGATGGACTAAATCATGTATTCTGAAACACTAATCACAAGACACCATAGAAACTAGATCCATCAGCTGTTAGAATACTAAACCAAACAAAACAAATAAAACAAAAAATCACAGGAATTTAGGAAAGATTATAATTTGAAAAATAAAGCATGCAATATACTTTCTAAACTCAGCAAAGAAAACTTTCAAATTCAGGACAAAGAATGCAACATCCACATAAATGAAGTATATTAATAAGAAAATATTTTTCTTCTTACCTGCAAATATTTCCTGTTCCTTCTTTGCTTTCCCCTTTCTTCCCTATTCCTCTTACTCTTGAAACATTTTATTCCATTTCATAATACCTATTATACATTTTGAACCTCAGTTACACTGTTTCTCATACTAGAGACATAATATGGTATTAACACAAGTGTGCTCTATGTGTGTCACTTATGAGTATGGCCTCAATGTGCACCCATTTAACTACAGATATCTCTAGTTTATCATTCTTTATGGAGGAGGGGATGGAGGGCATGGGAATTGGAAAAGTAAGAAGATATGTCATGTGCAGGTATAAATTCTCAATGAAGAATATGAAATTAATATATACTTGAAATGTATCAATAAACTCAATTAAAACAAATAAAAATGTTTTTTGTGGGCCATAGATTTAGCTCAGTGGTTCCAGCGCCTGTGTCGCAAGCACAAGGTCCTGAGTTTGATCCCGTTAACCACATACAAAGATGGACGTGGTGACCCACGCCCACCAGCAATCAACACCACATACCACAGTGCCGGGCGTGGTGGCTCACGCCTGTAATCCCAGAATTGGAGAGGCAGAGGCAGGAGGATTGCTGAGTTGGAGGCTTGCCTGGGCTACATAGCGAGCCCAGGGCCAGCCCGAACTACAAAGCGAGACCCTGTCACCAAATAAATAAATAAATAAATAAATAAATAAATAAGTAAGTAAGTAAGTAAGTAAGTAAGTAAGTAAAAAATAAATAAAAGGTTTTTGTAATTCAACATGGTTGACTAGAAGAGAAGACACATGAGGGCTGCTCAGAAAAGATCCAATGAAAAAGAACATGCTTAGAAGGTAAGAGAGGTTCAAACATTGAAACAGAAATTCATTAAGAAAGGTAATATATGTAGATCAAGTCACACAAATGAACAGTTTAGAAAGAAAAGCAGAACAGCTATTGTGGCCCACCTGTCCACAACCCTGCTCTCCAGAGAGTAGCCATTTTGATAATGAACTGAACAGTCTGAAGGACTGATGTAGTGCTGCAGAGACCACATTCCTGTGACAGAGTTTGTTTTCACTCCCAGCCCCACATATAGCCTCCCCGACTCTGAAGACTAGGAAAACAGCATATATTAACTACATTCTCTCTTGTATTCTCTACTCCAGCCCGTACTGTGAGAAGCTGAACCCCAACCCCCACCAGACTTAGGTGAGAAAGATAATAAAAATGTGAACAGTAAGAATATGATGTCCAATCTAATGATTCATGTTCAATAAAACTAGTTAGAACAATCAGACAACAGAAAGCAATGAGTGAATTCAGGTCAAAAACAAAAAAAAATCAAACTATTTTATACATCATACTTTCAAAGATCCAAAAATTTTCCAACAAAAGACTCTTAAAACTAATAAATCCAGTAGTTACAGAATACAAAATTAAGGCACAAATTCAATAGTATTTCTGTGCATGAGATATAAATGCACAAAGATGAAAATCTGGAAAAAATAATTTCATTCAAAATATGTAAGAAGAATTTAATCCCTCAGCTTAACCACTGATGGGAAAGTCTTGTAATATAGTGCCCTGAAAGAAATGATTGAAGACAAGATTAGAAAATGAAAAATATCTTGTCCTTGCATACAGAACAAATATTGGCAAAGGAGCCATGTTCTCAATAATTATATGTAGATTTTCTGCAACTGCAATCAGAGCTTTCTTATTTGAACTAGAAAAAAAAAGTCTCAAATGTATATTGAACAGGAAGAGACCCACTGTGACCTGAGGAACAAGAGCAAAGCAGGAAGGATTATAATCATGGCAAGGAATAGTTAATAGCTACAGTAATAAAAAACAGCATGGTATTGACACAAAAATGAACATATTGTCCCCTGGCATTGGATATGGTACACAGAAACAATTCCAGGCACATTCAAACCTGTAAGTTTTAAAGAAGACCAAAATAATATATCCTGAAAAAAACATAACCTCTTTAGCAAATGATGCAAGGACCCTGACTGAATATATGTGAAAGACTGGATCTACATCTTTACTTGTCACCCTCTTCTAGAACTATATCTAATTGGACCTGAGATTTAGAAATTAAAATAGGAATACTAAATTTCTAGGAATACAAGAACTAATATGTAGAATAAACAAAAGAAAACATAAAACTTTGGCCTCCAGAATGTAAGGACCCAATCCAAAAATGGGCATCTGAACTAAACAGACATGTTTCAGGTGAAGATGTACAAACAGCATATAAATATATAAAAGAATGTGCTACATCACTGATGATTTGAGAGACCAAAACGAATGCAATACTGAGATTCCAACTCACTCCAGGAAGAATAGTTATCAAAAAATCAACAATCAAGAAATGCTGCTGGGGATGTAGAGAAAGGAATACTTCTCCATTCCTGGTGGGAGCACAACCTGTAGCAACCACTATGGAGGTCAGTATGGAGATTCCTCAAAAGATTAAGAATATAGCTTCTGTTAGACCCAGCTATTCCTGTTCTTCACATCTTCACATCTTGAGTGAGTTGAAAACTTCACTCAAAACGATATAGACACACCCGTACATATACCGGCACAATTATTGACAGCCCAAATGCGCATCAACTAATCAATGAGTAAAGATGTGTTTTTTGCAGGGCGTGGTGGCTCACGCCTGTAATCCCAGCACTCTGGAGGCAGAGACAGGAGGATTGCTGAGTTCAAGGCTCGCCTGGGCTACATCGTGAGCTCAGGGCCAGCCTGAACTACAAAGCAAGACCCCGTCTCAAAAAAAAAAAAAAATGCGCTTTTTGTAATTTTGATTTTTAAAGTAAACTTTATTAATTTTTATTTGTACAATTTAGATATAATTATCGCATTCATCATAAGGGATTTGTATTTGCACATGCTATATCTTGACCCTTCTTTTCCCCCAAACTCCTCCCCTCTCTTTAGTCCTTTACTTCATTTAAAAAAGTCTTTTCCATTTTTTCTATTTTAGTTTTAGTTTTCCCTTCCTTCTGACCCCATTTCCCCTCCTTGCTCCTCTTTCTGAACCGTTTCTTCATATTTCCTATTACCTACTATGTATTTTGTTTCCTAATTACTCTTTCAGTTTTTCACACCACAGAAACAATGTGACATGTACACATGTATGTCTGATTTATTTCACTTAGAAGTATAGTCTCAAGATTTATCCATTTACCTATTCATGTTTCAAGTTTATCATAAATTGATGAATCCATTCATTGATTGATAGGCATTTGGGCTATTTCCAACATTTAGTTATTACAAACTATGCTGCAATAAACATGTGTGCAAACATATTTTTGTCTTATGAAGCTTTTAGTTCTTTCAGAAAGATACCAAGAAAAGGAATAGTTGGGTCAAGTAAGACCTCTAATTCTGGTTCCTGGAGGGATCTCCACACTGGTTCTCTCAGCGGTTGCACTAGTCTGCACTTCCACCAGTACTGGGGAAAGGTTCCTTTATTCCCATAACCCCACTGGTATTTGATGTTGGTCAATTTCTTGATACTAGATATTCTTTCTGGAGTGAGAAGAAATCTTATGATTGATTTAATTTGCATCTTTCAAATGATTAGTTATGTTGAACATTATTTCATATATTTTTTGCATGTCTCCATCTGCGAAGCATCTCTTCATTTCATATGAAGAACCACTTTTGGATTGGATCTTTAAAACTGGAGGTTCTGCTTTATTCCATTTTTTGTATGTTCTAGATATTAATCATTTTGCTGAGGAACAGGTGACTAAAATTATTTCCCATTCTGTGGGTTATCACTTCACTGTACTGGTAACTTGTTTTGCTGAGAAAAAAAAAAAAAAAACAACTTTTCAATAGGATAAGATCACAGTTTTGCTCTTGCAGTCTCAGTTCTGTTCATGAAGTCTCCCTTAACTTCTACATCCTTAAGAGTTCTACCAATTCTCCCTTCCAGGAGAATTAGTGTTTCTGTTTTAATATTTAGATCCTTGATGCATTTTTATTTTGGAACAGCACATGAAGAGACATGGGTATAGCCTTAGATTTTGGCATGCTGAAAGCCAGTTTTCCCAGTGCCACTTATGAAACAGGATATTTTCTTCCAGAGAATCTCATTAGCTCCTTTGTCAATGTTAAGGTAACTGAGGAAGTTTGGAGTTGTTTCTGAATCTTTTTGTCTGTCCCATTGATGCTTAGGTCAAAGGTTTTACCCATAAATTGCTGTTTCTATCACAAGAGTTCTGTGATCTAATTTCAACTTGTGTTGCCCCTTGCCTTGCCTTGATTGTCCACAATTGTTTTTGCAATTCTGACTTTTCTGGCTCCATATGAGTTTAAGGAGTTTCTCTAATTCTGTGAGGCAGACTAACTCTATTTTGATTGTGTTTGCAATAAATCTGTATAACAATTTTGGGACTATGGTCACTTTCACTATATTGATTCTTCCTACCTAAAAATAAGGAACATCTTTCCATTTTATATTCTCTTTTATCTTCTTCAGAGTACTGTAATTTTCAATATGAAGGTCCTCTATTTCCTTTATGAGATTGAATTTTAAGTATTTCACTTTTTGATGGTATTGTAGAAGGTGTTCTTTCCCTAATTCTTTCTCAATAAATTTATTTGTATACAAGAACACTATTTTTGAGTGTGGACTTTGTTGTCAGTTATCCATTTGAAAATTGTTATTAAATATAGATGTCTTTCAGTGAATTTGTGGCATAATTTATGTAGAGAATTATGTCGTTTGTGAAAAATGACATTTTAACTTTGTCCCTCCCTGTCTTTATTCCTTTTAACTCTTTCTCTTGTCTAATTGCTCTGGATAATATTTCCAGATCTATGCTGAGCAGTGGTGGTGTTAGTGAAAATTCTTGTCTTTTTCCTGATTTTAGAAAGTTTTCAGTCTTTTTAATGTTCAGTATTACATTAGCTGTTTTTTTTTTTTTTTTTGAGACAGGGTCTCACTTTGTAGTTCAGGCTGGCTCTGAGCTCACTATGTAGCCCAGGCAAGCCTTGAACTCAGCAATCCGCCTGTCTCTGCCTCCCGAGTGCTGGGATTACAGGTGTGAGCTACCACGCCAGGCAGCTGTTGTTTTTTCATAGATAGTTTTTATCAGATTTTAATAAAGAACACTTATCTCCATTTTCAGTATGTTTTTTTCCATCATGAATGTGTGTTTGACACCGTGAAATTCTTGTACTGCATCTATTGAGGTATGTTATTTCATCTTTGTTTCTATTGGTTAATTCTTGATATTAGCCATTCTTTCTGAAGTGAAATAAAATCTCAGTATTGCTTTAATTACCATTTATTACATTTATTAATTTGTCCCTATTGAACCATCTCTGCATCCATGGGATGAATTTAACTCAATCATGATATACCATATTCTTGAAGATTTGATGCATTTTATTTGCCAGTATGTTACTGAGGGCTTTTGTGTCTATGTTCATTAGCAAGATTGGCCTATAGTTCTCTTCTTTTGATTACATAATACTCTGATTTTGATGTCAGGCTAATACTTCTAGGAATTAATTTGGAAATATTACTTCCATTTCAATTTCATTAAAAAGTTTGAGGAGTGCATATTTTTTTTGTAGAATTCATCAATGAGTCCATCAGAAACGGGTTTTATTCATGAGTAGGTTTTTAATTACATCTTGAATTTCATTTACGGATATTGGGTCATTTTGAATTTTTATATCTCTGATTCAGCTTTGGTAAGTTGCATGTATTTATAGAGTTTTGTGGTTTACTTTGACAGTGATTTCCATTTTCATTGCATTATGGACAGATAATATGCATGGAATTATTTACATTCTTTCCATTTACCTAAACATGTTCTATGATCTAGTATATGGTCTATTTTAGAGAATATACCATGTGCAGCTAAGAAGAATGTGTTTTCTGATGTTTTGGGACTGAAAACTATAAGAATATAATTCTATTTATTCACAAGTTTGGATCAGTTCTGATATATCTTTTTTTGTCTATTTGATCTGTCTGTTGGTAACAGTGAGGTATTAAGGTCCCTTATTATAATTGTATAAGTGCTTATTTGACTTTTCATGTCCATTGATACTTGTTTTAGATAGTTGGGTGCAGTAATATATGGTGCATATATATTCATAATTGCTATCTCTTTTTTAAATAGTTTTCCCTTAACAAGTATTTTGTGACTTTCTTTGTTCCTTTTGACCATTCTTGGCTTGAAGTTCTCATTTTACACAAGCAGAAAATCTGCCCCTACTTTTTTCTGTGTTCCTGTTCCATGGAATACTATCTTCCATCCTTTGTCTTTCAATCTATGTATTTATTTTTGAGTTAAATATGCTTCCTGTATGCAACATATTGTTAGAACTTGTTTCTTTATCCATTTGGCCAATCTGTGTCTTTTAATTGGTGAATTGAGACCATTTATACTGATGCTTATAGTTAATATGTATTGGGTTGTCCTTTTCATAGTATTTGCCTGTTGTTGATTCTCTGTCTTTCATCCGTTTAGTTGCTTGCCCTGTCTATTGGCTTCTTTCTCTTTGTGCTCTTGAAATTGTGGCTTTCATGTTCAATTTCTAAAATGCTCTTCAGAGCATATTGTAGAGCTGCTTTGTTGGTTGTGACTTTCTTCAGTTGTCCTTTGCCAATGAAGTATTTTATTTCTCCATTGCTTTCAAAAGAGAGTCTTGTGGGTTATGTCAGTCTAGGTTGGAATTTGTTTTCTTTTAGGGCTTCAAATATATCACTCTAAGCTTTCCTTGCCTTAAGGGCTTATGTTGAAAAGTTTACTGTGATTTTGATGAGCTTTTCTCTATAGGTGATTAGTTTCTTTTTTCTAACAGTTCTGATTTTTCTGTTCTTGTCCTGAATTTCTGGAATCTTACTTATCACATGCCTTGATGTAGACTTACTTTGGCCATGGGTATTTGTAGTTCTGTTGCTGTCACTCATTTGTATGTCAAATTCTTTCTCATGTTTAGGAAGTTTTCTGCCTTTGCATCTGTGAACAGCATTTTTATGTCATTTACATTGTCTCCTGTTCTTTTATTGACTCTAATCAATCTTCATCTTGAGACTATTTTCATTATCTTGACACTATTGGATTGAATTTTCATGGTTCCTTGCTATTTTTAAGATATATTTCTTTTCATGTTTGGTACCAAAAATCCTATTTTCTAGACCTCTAATGTTGATTCACATGCTTATTTATACTTTCAATGTAGTTTTAAACCTCTTTGGTATCTATTTGAAACTGTTGATGGATTCCATTTCTTTCCTATGCTGGCTATTTATGTTTTCTATCATTTACCTAAGATCATCAGTTGTTTTTATCTGTGTCTACTCTAGATTTGTTCAACAAGTCCTTCGCTTTGCTTGCCATTTCTTTTTTGCCCTGAAAGAATATTTTCCCTGTAGCATCTTTTTTTAATTAAATTCTTTATTGGTACAATTTATATACATCTCAAAATCATATATAACATTGGGGAATTTGTACCAGTATATGACACAAGTTAATTCTCATTTTTACCCATATTCCTACCCACCCACACCTCCTCCCGCCCTTATACATGCTCTTTTATTTTCTTTCTGTATCATATTTATTCCTTCCCCTCATCACATTCCCACACCAAGTTTCCTATAGAAATATTCCACTCTATAAAAGCTGTCCTACTTTCTAGAGCTCATTTGCATCTACAGGTGTTCATGCCAAAGAGAAGATCCGGAAATTGTCTATCTGTGATCTATTGATTTCACTTGTTAGTGTATCCTCCAGGTGTCTCCATTTGCACCTAAATGGATCGATCTTGTCATTCTTTATGGCAGAGTAATACTCCATTTTATAAAAAAAAAAACTCATCTTCTTTAACCAGTCTCCAGTGGATGGACATTTGGGTTGTTTCCAAGATTGAGCTATCATGAACTGAGCTGCTATGAACCAGGGTGTACATCTGTCTTTCCAATGTGAGTTTTTAAATTCTTTTGGGTATATTACTAGCAGGGGGATAACCGTGTCAAATGGAACCCCTAGTCCTAGTTTTTCTGAGAAATCTCCACACAGATCTCCACAATGGTTGCACAAGTCTGCAATCCCACCAACAATGGAGAAGGGTTCCATTCTCCCCACAGCCACACCAGCATTTACTGTTGGTTGATTTTGTGATCGCAGCCATTCTTTGTGGAGTGCGATGAAATCTCAATGTTGTTTTCATTTGCATCTCTCAAATGACCAATGTGTTGAACATTTCTTCATATATTTCTTGGCTGCTTTGACTTCTGCCATGGTAGCAGTAGAAATAAATAAATAGACAAAAGAGTCCCTGTAGCATCTTTTGTCTATTTATTTCTACTGCTACCAAGTCAGATTGGTCAGGTACGTGGTCTCCAATTTCCTCTATCTCATTGTTTTCTAAACTTGTCCTGGGAGGGTGGGCATCTAGGTTTTCATTTTTCTCCTAAATCTTGCAATTTTCTTTTGTTTAATTATTGTTTTCTGTGTTATTTCTTGTAGATTTCTTAAAGTAGAGACCTTTATCACTAATATCAAGGCTTCTTTGTTGTATGCTTTATTCTCAAAGGTGTCTTCTAGGTTTAGGTAGTTCTTGGTCTTTGTGTCTATCCCAAGATCCCACCTTCCCAATCTATTGAAGATAAAAGGTTGCTATCCTTGTAGCTCAGCACACAGTCCTTTGGTACTGGACTATGCTTGTGACTCCAGATAGTCAGTTTTGTCTTGCAAAAGAGAATAACTGATTACAGTGGCTATGATATCCTGGATAAAGAAATATAATTAGTCTTAAGAACAGCTTCTAACACAGTGTAGCAACAGGCAAACTGTGGTCCCAATTAGTTTGGAAACTTTAACCATGTGAGCAAAGTCCGCTTTTATATAATAAAATCCAACATAAACCAGGAACTTGTATACAATGAGTTTCCCTTTAGTAGAGTGATTTTATCATGTAAGAGGGAAATTCAAGACAGATAGAAGACAAAACATGGATAAATGAAGGGAAATATAGTAGAATCAAGACTTAGAGGCAAAGGATAGACACACAGTCTTTGGGAAATTGGAGAAGTGATCAGGAGACAAAACAGGAAGGAGGAAGCAAAAGAATAGTGAAGTGAACCAGAAAGACAAGAGACACTATTCACTCACATAAGAATATCATTAAATCAAGAAAGAGTTGAGTAAGGAGAAAAAGAAGATAAGTAGAATGGAACAGTGAGAGTAGGAAAGGTAAACAACAGGAAAAAACAATAAAAAATGAAAAGGAATCACACACATGACACAAAATAATACAAATAATTAAAATCCTCACATGTCTAAAGCTCCATGTTAGTGTTCATTAGTATTTGAGGCAGAGCCTGCAAATGCTCTGTGCAGCCCCACCAATTCTGGGTTTAAGTTGAAAATCACTGGCTTTATCTGCTGATTATCCCACTCTCTGGCTGTAGGGTTGAGGGGACACGCTGGTGTCATTGCTGGCTAGGGTTTTTTTCTTGTTTAAATCCATGGTAACGGCATGGTGGAGGTAGAGTGTCCCCTTCCCACAGCTAGCCAAGGTCACTTGCCAGCCTGCATCTTCAGTCCCAGACCAAGATGATGCTCCTTGCTAGTCCTCTGGAGCTGGGGTCAGTTTTAGTTGGCCTGGGTGGACTCATTCCGCACTGCCCAACGAAACCTTCCCAGTCTGCTGTTCACCTGGCGGCAGTGTGCTGTGCCTGTGCTGTTGCCCCTCCTTTCTCTCGGGGCGGGGAGAATACCTCACTGCTGCTCTGCTGCTGGAGTTCCAACATTGAACCTCTTTAAACAAAATGGCACCACCCCCATCCCCACCCCTCCCCTCCGCTAATCCCCGCAAACCGACCCACCTCACCCACCAAGTGTTGTCTTTTGGGGGTCAGAAAGACATGACTGGGGGACATTACTTCTTGCTCCCATATCTGCTTCCGTATGTACAAACGTCTCCATCCTGCTCTGATATCTCTTCCAGTGAGCTGGGGAGCAGTTTTTGTCGTCTCTTCCCCCGAGCTGGGAACACCACAGTTCCCGGCTCTGCACGTTCTCTGGCCTGTGGCAGTTAGCTATTTCTCTACACCAATGGCGCCTATTTTCTTTTCCTCTGTGAGCTTCCTTTTGGTTGTCATGTGCCCTTTCTTTGATTTCCAGACCCCGGGCCTTTGCCTGGGAGAAACTGTGCTAGTGGCACTCACCCATCATCATTCTCCCACGTGTGTTTTTATGCAATTGCCATAAGAAAGGGCATATTTGAGTCATTTCTAGGAAAATGGAAACACCTTGAGGGTATACTTTTAAGTGAAATAAATTGGAATGCTGCATTGTTTCTCTGATGGGAGAAATTGAAAGGTAAATAAGGACCAACACAGGATAGATACTGGGAAACAGAAAGAATATGTTTAAAGGAGAACAAAGGATAGTGAAGGGGAAGGAAGGAAACCAAAAAGGGAAAAGTGGGGGGGGGGCGTGGCTCACGGCTATGATCCCAACACAGCACACGGGAGGCAGAGGCAGGAGGACTGCTGAGTTTGAGACTTGCCTGGGCTACATAGTGAGTTCACTGCCAGCCTGAACTACAAAGTGAGACCCTGTCTCAGAAAAAAAAAAAAAAAAAAAGGAAAAGAAAAATGGATACAAAAATGTACCTAAGGAGGGAAAGAGGGGTTTAAGGAAGGGGACAGAGTTGGGGAAAAATCAAGATATATTATGTACAAGTACAAATATCCTATAATGAATATTGTCATTACATGTATCTAAACTATATGAATAAAATTAATTTAAAAATTCAGTTTTTATGTTCAAATAAAAATAGTAAAACTCTTAAAGAAAATAAACATAAGCAAGGACTTTCTGAACATAACTCCAGTCACACAAGACGTGATATAAAGGATCAACAAATATATTATATCAGATCAATGTTTCTGCATAGCAAAGAAAAAAGATGACAAAATGAGGAGACAATCTACAGAATGGGAACAAATTTTAATCAACTACTTCTCGGGCAGAAAAGAGGCACAAATAGCCAATAAGTAGCTGGAAAATATTTCAATGTGTTTCATCATTAAGAAAAGGAAAATATGAACAGCACTGGAATTTCACTTTACTATAGTAGAAATAGCTATTACCAAAGACTTTTAAAAAAACACAGGTATTTACAAGATTCTAGAATAAAAAAGGAACTCTTGAATAGAACAGTAAATTGTTGGCAGAAATGTAAAGTTGTATAATTATTGTGGAAATCAGTATAGACATTTGTTTCTAAAGTAAAACTAGAAATTCTATTTGACCCAGCTATACCTCTTCTAAGAATCTACCCAAAATATTAAAGACATGATATTACAGTGATATATGCATACTAATGTTTATAGTAGCACAATTCAAAATATGTAAGTTTATACGTTGATCAATAGAGGCATGGATAAAGAAAATATGAAAAATACACACAATAGAGTGCCACTAAGACATAAAAATAGCTTCTATTTATATCATTCCTTGGAAAATGAATGGGTCTTGTGACCATAAATATGTGAAATAAATCAGACACGGAATATTATGTATTCCGTGGTTTATCTAATGTGAGAACAACAGATATATTTAACTTCAAAATTTTGCAAAATAAAGAGAGAATACCGAAAAGAAGGAGATAGATTATTAAGAAAAGAAACATGTCTAGAGAAACAAATAGGTAAGGACAGGAAGGGGAAAGGAAGAGAAAAGTCATCAAAATGGTGTATATATAAAATTGATGAATGTGTAAATACCCCAAGGAGAATATAAATATTTCAAACATATACTAACTTAAAAGGATTTGGAAATTTTCTATAGAAACATATTTAGTAGTATTATCAAATTGTTATTCCATCTCCAATCTTATTTCATTTTACTGAGATGTATGTAATTGTTACTTCAACTGCATCCTGGGCCACTTCCAAACTAGTTTAGCCAATATTAAATATATCAAACATTCTTACTCAGGTACTTTTTAATTAATTAATTTTAATTGAATTATTTATTGGTGCATTCTATTGACAGCTCACAATCACACACAACATCAGGAACTTTTTATATTTGATATTAAGAGTTACAGTGAACTGATGGTAATGCTCAGAGTTATGATTCCCTTAAGAGGAAGTAAATCAATAATTTTATATGAAAAGTAGTTTTTAGAGTTATAAGATAGCAATTTGGTCCAGAACTCCAAGAAACTTAAATTTTATGGGTTCCTCAAATCGTGACCTCATTTATTCTCTACTCACACATAACTGGAGGTTTTTGTTAAGATCCTTTAGTGAAGAAATAGGAGATTATTTTTTTCTTCTGAAATTCAATAGCCTTCCTCAAAAGGAAACACTGTAGTTAGCACTCGATGGCAGTTAAAGACAGTCTGCTTTATTTTCTCATCTCATATACATATATTTAAATAACTGTGAATACTGTAAAGATAAAGACCATGTATTATATTTATTTTCATTCCTCACAAGTTTATTCACCATACATTGTGTAGAGTAGGCTTGCAAAAATAACTTGTGTTTTGATAGTATAGAAAAATAAATCATTGCTGGAAGTTTGATATAAGAGGAATTTGTTTTACAGACAGGTTCTAAAAGAAGGAAGACAAAGCTAGCTGTCACATATTTTCAAAGAACATATGAAGACTTTTGATTGTTTCAACATTAGTATTTTATGTTCATTATATATTAACAAATCTTTACACTCCATCCACTAGAGGGCAATCAATACATTAGGCACAGATACTTGCCCATGATGACCTAGAAAGTGGTAATGTTAAGAAATGGTTGACACAAAGAAGAGGAAGATAGTCATGAATTTCTTCTGAGGAGTGTCTGTTCATTTCAATTGACAATTTTTTATTTAATCTTTCATTTGGGGGGATGTAATTTCTTTGTATTCCTAATATATTCTAGATATTGGTACCAAGGAGTAGCTGATAATAACATTTCCATTCCACAGATTGTGTCTTCACTCTCTCAATGTTTTGTTGCTATGCAGCTTATTTTTGATATAATTCTATTGGTTGTTTCTTGGTATCATGCCAATCTTCTCACCAAAATCATCATTGTAGAAATTTATGAACTCCTCCTCACTGTAAAGGAGCTAAAAGGGCAACTAAATATGACCAAGATTCTTCTCTTGTTAAAACTGAGTTTCTTACTGATGATTAAAACAGCTACCAAGTAAATATGTGTATCATATTAGCTAAATTAGATTTCACTCTAAATGAAGCAGTATTTTAACAAGTTAGATAGAAAACCCTGTTGTTTTTGCCAGTGGGTAATGTTGATGTATATAGATAAAATACTTGCCTAGCCAGTATATTATTTAGACTGTTTCTCTTCTGATGGTACTTTCCTTATCTCTACCTTTTTCTAAGACTGACATCATGTATGATAAAATAATTAAGAGGAGACAATATTTACACATTCAGGATTTCACAAAATTCTGAAAGATTTGGAATTAGAAGAGTGCATTTTTCCTGATGTTACTATGGGGAGATAATATTACATAAAACATGGGCGACTCTGTGAACATTTATTCTGGAAACTTTCATTTATGACATCTCTGCTAATTCATTGTGTGGATAAGTTTCCAGATCCGTTGTGGCCATTCCTTCCCACCCTGTGATGGGTGCAGCAGTAGTTTCTCCTATCGTTGGTAGTACACTTGAAACTCTTACATGATTTTTCTTTTTTAACATATGACATCTATTAAGAATGCTAATGATGTATCTTCCTTCCTTCTTGGGTATGGGACATAATTTTAAAAAATGCTAACACATTACAAAATGGTAGATGCATTGCTTCAGATCATTCATTTTTTTACTGAATTATCTATTGGTACACTTTATATACACATCATATTCACACTTATTATTGAGAATTTGTACCATCATATGACACGTTGTTGTCATGGCAAGGAAGCAGCATTATTCTAGCAGCATCCATCCTGTTAAGCCTTCCACTAGAGATTTGAGGTTATGTGATACACTTTACGCTCATAACTGATGTGGCTGGAGAACTGGTATTGAATTTATAGCATGGGCATAACAGAAAATGTGATGTATTTTATGCATGTCAATAAAGGAATGACCTGTTCTTGTTCAAAAAAAAAAGAGAAAAGACACGTTATTTACACATCTGTGATCTATTTATTTCACTTATGAGTATGCCCTCATGGTATGTCCATTTGGGAATAAATGACTCAAACATTATTTTTTATGGCAGTGTAATACTTTATTATATATATTAGAGTATTACTATATATTATATGGTTATATAATAAATAATATAGTGATATTTACTAATATAATAATAGAGCAATATTATATAGTAATGCAATATGAGTATTTATATATGTATATATGTAATATATACAAAGAAATAAAAAAAATCATTTTTATCCAGTCTCCAGTTGATGGACATTTGGGTTGTTTCCAAGATTGAGCTATCACAAACTGAGCTGATATGAACATAGGTGCACATGTGTCTCTGTGATAGGATTCTTTTAATTCTTTTGTGTATATACCTAGCAGGGGGATAGCAGGTCAAATGGGATCTCTAATCCTAGTTTCTTGCATAGAATTACTTTTTCCTTCAGAATTTAGTAAAACATTTAAGGCCGGAGATTAGTGGCTTAGTGGTTCCAGTGCCTGCCTCTCAAGCGCAAGGTCCCTGGTTGATCCCCGCAACCAATACAATACTGGGCGTAGTGGCCACGCCCATTGGCAATCAGTACCTCATACCACAAATGCCATGTGTGTGGCTCATGCCTGTAATCCCAGGACTCGGGAGGCAGAAACGGGATGATTGCTGAGTTCCAGGCTTGCCGGGGCTACATAGTGAGCTCAGGGCCAGCCTAAACTGTGAAGCTAGACCCTGTCTCAAAAAGGGGGCGGGCAGAGATTTAGCTCAGTGGTTCCGGTGCTTGCCTCGCAAGTGCAAAGTCCTGAGTTCAATCCCAGGTAACCACGTACAACATTACTGGGCATGGTTGCCATGCCCACTGCTAATCAGCACCTCATACCACAAATGCTGGGCGTGGTGGCTCATGCCTGTAATACCAACACTGGGGAGGCAGGGACAGGAGGATTGCAGGGCTACACAATGAGCTCAGGGCCAGCCTGAACTACAAAGCGAGCCCTTGTCTTAAAAAAATAAATAAATAAATGCACACATGCAAAGTATACTAAATAAACTTAAACATAAAAGCTAATACTAATTTTTGAAATACTATACAAGACAAAGATGATAACAGTCATGACATTTGCCTTGTGAGCACTAGATTTACTGCTGATGTTCTTTTACTCAGCTGCTGTTTCTACTTCTTGGCACACATGTTAGGAATTCCTTCTGGGGGAACAGGTGCTGAGTTTAACACATAAGCCTAGTTTCCTAGTTTCTATTGATACTGATACAGTGGTGATACAGGAGATGAAATAGACCTCCAAATGGATTTAAAGGATTTTTTTTTTTTTTGAGGCAGGGTCTTGCTTTATAGTTCAGGCTGTACCTGAACTGACTATGTGACTCAGGAAACTTTGAACTCACAGCAATGCTCCTGTTTCTGCCTCCCAAGTGCTGGGATTACAGGCATGAGTCACACACCTGGCTCTGTGCTATATGATATTGATTGCTATTGGGTGTAAAACACTATGCCCAGCATTGTGGCATGTGTTTAAAGGGATGGAATTTGGGACCTTGTGATTGCAAGGCAGATGCCAGAACCACTGAG
Organism: Thryonomys swinderianus; assembly: GCA_004025085.1. Lineage (NCBI taxonomy): Eukaryota > Metazoa > Chordata > Mammalia > Rodentia > Thryonomyidae > Thryonomys > Thryonomys swinderianus. Next base: position 17,920 of record PVIC010017539.1, read on the forward strand.
CTAAACCCCTGGCCCAAGGTGGAAAAATAATAGATTGTGTTTATTTGTATATTTTGGGAATGCATTATGATCACATTCCTCATTGAGAATTTCTACCTGTACATGAAGTAATTTGATTCTTACTTTTCCCATTCCTTTGCCCTTCCTTCAACCCTCCCCATATACATAAGCTTTGTTTCCATTTTTTTTTCTTTTCTAAAGGAAATATTGTAACTTCCAACCTGTTAGGCATCTGACATGTCAATTTTTTTTTTGACAGAGTCTGGCTTTGTGTAGTTCAGCCTCACCCTGAGCTCACTATGTGGCCCAGGTAAGCCTCAAACTCAGTAATCCTCTGACCTCTGCCTCCTGAGTGCTGGAATTACAAGGCACCACACCTGGCATTTTGGTATGTGGTACTGATTGTGGTAAGTGGTACTGATTGCTGGTGGATGTGATTCACCAGGCCAAGTATTGTATGTTGTTACTGGGGATCGAATCAGGGACCTTGCGGTTGCTAGGCAGGCACAGGAACCACTGAGTTAAATCTCCGGCCAAATCTGTGTTTTCTAAAATCAACAAATAAATTGTAGGGACAACAGAGGTTAAGAGTAGGAAACATTTATTGAAAGGATAACTTCTGAGAGACAGAAGGTGTCCTAAGTATGTAACCAAGGAGCCCACTTTTCAGAAGAACTAGTTTAGAGGGAAAAAAATCACATAGGTATAATGTGGTTTGGAATTATGTATAAACAATAAATTTACAAGTTCAAGTAATATGATCCAACAGATGAATAAATCATGTCACAAGTGTATACAGGTAGAACAAAGCCTTTTTCTAGGAATGTTGGATCTGGATATTTTCATCAGACACCAGAGATATCTATCTAGACTTCATTAGGTCAAGTGTCATCACTTATCTTGTTCTTTGAGGATGTATGAAGGACTGGGATCATTTTATCTTCATCTTGAAGTGTGATCTTCAACAGAGCCATCTCAGCACATGGTTGTAATGTTTCTTCAACTTTTGCACTGGCTCTGTCTAGGGCCCAGTCCCAATGGGTTACCTAATATATTTCTACCTACAGTATTACAATATGAGTTTCTACCATCAAGCTTTTCTCTACATTTAGCTGATCTAACATATAGAAATCTAGCTGCGTATTAACACATCCGTTTAGCCTCCAGTCCTTCTTTGCGATTTCTAATCTCTACAGTAATGTTTCTAATTTTATTTCTAAAGTAGATTATTATTGTTGACACTTCTACTATTATTTGTACATAATGATTTTTTATTCTGGTTCCTTTAAAATAAAGGCTGTAAAAGAGAAATAAGCATTTGTGTCATACTAAAACAATAACTGTCTTTATGATTAGACACACAAACTTGTCTCTTGACACCACAGTTTACTTACAGTGATCTTGGGCAAATATCAAGTATTTTTGATATTTGGAGGACTCTTTTGTCCCTCTTTTTACAGAATTTAACACTTAGATTTTTTTTTTTGAGACAGGGTCTCGCTTTATAGTTCAGGCTGGCCCTGAGTTCACTATGTAGCCCAGTCAAACCTCGAACCCAGAAATCCTCCTGCCTCTGCCTCCCGAGTGCTGGGATTACTGACGTGAGCCACCACGTCCAGCACAACACTTAGATTTTTGGACTACATAGGGACTAAAAGCATACAAGAGAAAGTGAAAGATGAATCGTATTTTTTACCAAACCCACAAGTTTCTCAACAAATTTATTTTTTGCTGTTCAGTTCTTTCTTGCTTCTACTTTCATTGGCATAGAAAACTTTAGGAAAAACTTTAAATTGCATCACAATATTTCTTCTTGATAGTGAGAAAACATAAATCAATGGCTGTCAAAAGAAAATAAAAGATTACTGTGTGGCAACTATTGTTTTTTTTCACATAATGATATTGTTTAGTTCTACAGACTTCATTACTCATGATGCACATAAACACTCTACTGAGCTCAGAAGAAATGAATCAATTTTCTGGTGCTTCTAGGAGCTCATGATCTAGCAAGAGAAGTTGATATCTGCATCATGACTAATTCAAGTCAGATTGCAATAAATATTACTACATGTGTGCAAAGAAACCATATTTGGGTGTCCAAATGTATTCCATCATTTGAGCCTTTAGTTACTTAAGTCAGAGGAAATTGAAAAGGTGAACTTTCTTCTGAGTCAGAAACAGAAAAACTATGAGGAGTTAAAATAAGGTCGGCTTAGCCATTTTTATAATAACTGCTTTATGTTTGAATAAAACTGAATGCAAAGACAGATTTTTTTTTTGAGACAGGGTAGCGCTTTGTAGTTCCAGTTGTCCCTGAGCTCACTTTGTAGCCCAGGCAAGCCTCGAACTCAGCAATCCTCCTGCCTCTGCCTTCCGAGTGCTGGGATTACAGGCGTGAGCCACTATTCCCGGCACTGTGGTATGTGGTATTCATTGCTGGTGAGTGTGAGTTACCACGCCCAGCATTGTATGTGGTTACTGGGATCGAACTCAGGACCTTGCCCTTGAGAAGCAGGTGCCAGAACACTGAGCTAAATCTCCGGCCCCAAAGACAGATATTCTTAAAGAGTTATGCACTGGACCACTGTTTTTGGTACAATGCAGTTTGTTCTACCGTATTTCCTTCAGTGTCTCAATATACATCATGCTAGTCTTGGCAGTTACCTCTACTGGGGCCTCTTCTTGGTGGTAGAGAAATTCCATGCTATAAGTTCACATTGTAGTATATCACTGCCTTCCCCATAGCCACCATTCCAAAAAGAGGCAACCCCCAATAGAAAGCTGGTGATAGCCTTAAGGGCACATAGGGGAGGCAGTCATCACATCTGAGCAATTATCCAGGGAGAGCACTAGGTGACATCAAGTCTGTTATTTAACTGACTTATTCTGTATTGACAACCTCAAGAACTGACCTGAATTTTAAGAGTTCTGAAGAGGGTTAGGATTGTTTTTAGTATTCACAATTTTTTTTTCAGTTACACCAAGGGCAAGAGTTAAGTTCAGATGCTTTGTCTGTTTACCCATTACTCTCATATAATGATATTTCATTGCTTCAAATTTCCTCAGGAGTGGCTCTCAGACATTTTGCTTTACTCTGGCTTGTATTTTGCAACAGAAAATACTTTTATAATAAACATGTTTCATACATTATATTTCCAGTAACATCAAGTAGATCGAGCATTGTACAAGGAATTTAAATGTATATTTTCAGCTCAAGAAATTTCTGCATAAAACAGGTGCTCAAATAATATGCACTGATACTCCTGTGTAAGTATAAATACATTTCCCTGTACATATGAAAAAAAGAGAGATCTGTCCTGTAGAACTTGATAGAATCCTGATAGCATGTCTTGGAGAAGGCACTGAAGTTGATATTTTAGAGAAGGTCATCAGAATTCCTGGCAATTTTTCTGGTTACTGGGAATATCAGGCTTAGTTTCTTGATCTGTAAAATTTATTTTTGGCATAGATAACTGGTTGAGTTGCTGAAAATTTCAACTAAATAATATTAGGCAAAGTGTTTGAAAATGGTGCAAAAAAGCAAAGAGCAGACTGAGAAATAATAGTCACTCGTGCCAGGCAATCATATTTTCCCATCCTACACAATAACCCTGTAAGGTAAGTATTGTTATTTCACTTAGAGTAAGAAAATAAAAGACTTCTATAATTCTACATAGCTGGTAAGTCTGATTTTATTCTAGATAAAGCTTATTTCAAAGCTAGCTAATATTCTATCAGCAACCAAAAAAAAAAAAAAGAAAAGAAAAGAAAAGAAAAGAAAAAAAGAAAAGAAAAGAAAAGAAAAGAAAAGAAAAGAAAAGAAAAGAAAAGAAAACTGCTTCTGAAGTGTGAACTAAAAGTTACTGACCAAATGCCGGACGTGGTGGCTCACGCCTGTAATCCCAGCACTCGGGAGGCAGAGACAGGAGGATTGCTGAGTTCGCGGCGGCTTGCCTGGGGACCATAGTGAGCTCAGGGCCAGCCGGAACTACAAAGTGAGACCCTGTCTCAAAAAAAAAAAAAAAAGTTACTGACCATTCGTCAACTTTGACTTCTAGTTTTTGTAGCTATAAGCCAGGAGGCATGTAATTGTTTATTGTCACATCAATTCAATGAGAAATAAGCTCAGATAATAATAAGGCTATGAAAAGTCTGTGAAATTAATATTAAAATGTACATAATAACCTACTATGAAGAAGACACAGTGATGTCGTAGTGCCAGAAGTATCTTCATTTACAGAGGAATGATGAAGGGTAACATATCAGTACATCAATGTGTCCATCATAAAGTAGTTTTCATTTTAAATCAGTGTTCACGTGCACATTTATGTAATCACGCAAAAGTGGATTTTAAATACACAGATGTGGTTAGTATGAAAACCCCACAAAACATAATACAGTAAAGAATAAAAATGAACTTTTGCACCTTTCTTTTCATTCTTATTATTAATTCAAATATGACAGTTGTAAGCATATTTACATGAATAGTTTCACAGCAATCCTAAAGCAGAGTGAGTGTGTGTTCCTAACAGCAGCACACTACATTAAAAATATGATCTGCATATATGCATGTTGCCAAAGAGAGGAATAGCAGGAATGCACAACAGGAGGACTTTTTAAAGTAACACAAAAAGCCCTACTCATATTGTTTAGAACTACAAAGAAAAATAAAAGTCTACAATTTGTAATTTTTGCATAATGACTCAATATATAGTAATACAGAATGTTAATTTAGAGAAAATCTCAGATTTTTGGTGGATATTTGGCTCTTTGAGCTGAATTTTACTTTCTGCAAGGAGAAAAATGAATGTAAAATGAACATTTGTAAGCATTTAATTTCATCCAAATTCATTGGATCACCTTAGAAGATTTTGTTACCCTTTAAACAATATATTAACCACCACACACTTATTTTCAGTATCATCTATGTGGGTTAATTTGACAGTCACTTGAATAGCCAGCATATCAAGTCTAAAAGTAAAAATATTGAAGAATAAATTAGCATGTTCAAATCATTACAGATTAAGTTGAACAATATATTCTCTGTGCATCTCAAGTCACTGCTATCCTGCAGACACAAAACTATAGTGATCAGCAAAGTGGTAAAAAGCTGCAGACTAACTGGCATTTCAGTAAAAATAACATTTATTTGTAATAAGTAGTTTCCTTTATCCCCATAGTTTATTAGTTTATTGTTCTTTTCACAAGTACCTTCTTGAGAAGCAAGTTTTCATCATGTCCTTCACTGTTTCAAATACTCATTTGTGAAAATCCTGATACTATACATACAGCTCAAATAATGAATAAATGACAATGGAAATTTGTTTTGCAATCTGTCCCTCTGTGCGTGTATGACAAACCATATTAAAAATATTTGGAATCAAAGTGTGTTGCTAACTTATTGCTCCATGAAGTAACACAAGACAGTAGGTTGCATCAGTTCTGCAGGACCAGTGTAGCTTTCCCCCGTGGCTCCTGGCTCCTGAGGGAGAGATACTGTATCTGTTCCATTTATGTGAAGAAAGATAAATGGTTTTTCCCTTAATAAACGTGCAGGACTAGATGAAGAGCCCGGGACAACCTGCTTTTTTATTCCCTTAAGCAGTAAGACCTTTTTATTTCTCCTCTTTCCCTCCTCCACTAATTGTGCCTGAACTATGCTTTTAACCACACAAGATGATGAATGCTTGAAATAGTCCAGCAAGGCAGAGATAATGAGAGTGTTGTCATTAAAACTGCACACTAGCACTAAAAGGCTGTATCTAAACTTTTGAGGACACTTAGATTTTATAATTTTCCCCTTGCTGCTGAGGTAGCATTGCATATTTCTTCCTTTCCAGCACTGAACTTTTTTAGTCATAGAAAAACAATTCCATTTATGGTGCTGATATTTTTGAGTGCTCCTAGCTAGGATCTCACTTACGTATGACATGCCAGAGGGCTCTGACTATTCTCTGTGCAGCAACTGGGTGCCAAGCTAGTGCCCACAGGGTCACACTGTGAACTGTGACTCTTTGTACAAGGCACTACTTTTTCTCAAGTGAAGAATATGTGGAAGGATAACTCATGGAGTTAAAACTTTATGTCTCATTAGGGGGAATCATGTGACTTCCAGCAAGGCAGATTCTAACCCTCTGCTTTAGTCAGCTAGATGAGATAAAAAAAGCAGTCTAAAATGAGCTGGTCACCAGTAATTATAATCATCAATTATATTGCTTTATATATTTATTTTGGAATTTGTGAAATGTGCTCATCTTCACACACGCTTTGGGCATGATTAAAATTTTAATTAAAAGTTTGGTACAGTGTAAGTGTTGACTTTCTATACTGCAATGCATTTTTTTTTGTTTTGAGTCATAATTGTGATAGTTTCATATTAAGTTCAACTACTTTCTATACAGGTTATCTCTTCTTTTTCAAAGTTTGCTGGCCAGATGAGAAATTACTAACTGCAGATAAATACATGAAAAAATGATCACATCTCTAGTCATTTGAAAGTCACAAATTAAAAGAACGCTGAGATTCCCTCTCACTCTAAAAAGAATGGCTGTTGCCAAGAATCAAAGAATAACAAATGTTGGAGGGGCTGCACGGAAAAAGGTTCCCTTCTTCACTTTTGGTAGGAGTGTAGGCTGATGCACAACTATGCAAATCAGTGTGAAGATTCTTCAAGTACTTGAATTAGAGGGTCCAATGATCCCACAGTTTCCCTTCTGGGTATATTTCTAAGGAGGTGAAAGCATCATCCTACAACTACATATGAGCACCAAAGTGTAGAACAGTAAAGTTTGTAACAGCTAAATCTTCAGAACAGCCCAAATGCCCAGCAGCCAATGAGTGGAAGAAAAAGATGTGGTATTTTTACACAATGGAATTCTCCTGGACCATAGAGAAGGTGGAACTTGAGACATTTCCAGGTAAATTGGTGTACTTTGAGAACACACTCTTAAGTGAAATTAATCAAACACGGTTGTGTAAATATTGCATTTCTCTCTGGTGTGAGAAGCTGAAAGTGTAAACAATGGCTCAAATGCGTAATAAATATTGTAAAATATATAGAAATTGTTTAAATTGAAAGAGAAACTAGGGAGAGGGTGGGAGAAAGAAAGGAGGGTAAAAGAAAAAAATAAGAAAAGAGTAAAATGGAAACAAAGCTTTGTAGCTAAGGAGGGGAAGGTGAGTTGAAGGGAGTGGAAATAAGATGAGTTAAGATGTATCATAAAGAAGTATGAACTCCCTGAATATATGTAATCTTTATGTATATTTGAACTGTACCAATAAACCTAATAAAATAAAAAGTAGCAAATACAAGTAAAGTTGGCTGCTGAGAAAATAGAGATCAGAGTAACTCTTAATTCCTTTTTCTATTTAATTTGGCCTTCCAATACCCTCATTATAGTATCACAAATATAAAGGAACCTAGCCTTTAAAATGATCCCAATTTTATACATCAGAATGTATCAAAATACGATGACATATATTCAAATGAATTAAAAGAGTCATATTGTAAAGACATATGTACACCCATGTTCATAGCAGCTCAGTTTGTGAGAGTCCAGTCTTGGAAACAACCCAGATGCCCATCGACTAGAGACTGGATAAAGAAGATGTGCTTTTTCTATAAAATGGGGTATTACTCTGCCATAAAGAATGGCAAGTTTCATTCATTTATGTGCGAATGGATACACCTTGATGACACACTAATAAGTGAAACAAATAGATCCCAGATATAGAAATACTGTATATTTTCTTTGGTATGAGAACTTTTAGATTAAATAAGTTCTACAATGTATAACAGATCTTGTAAAATAGGAAATATTTGAAGGGAATGTGGTAGAGGAACTTAAGGAGGGGAAAGAATAAATATGATTTGGAAAGAAAAAGAAATAGCATGTATATAAGTGGTGGGCGGGTTGTGGGTGGGTAAGGATATGGGTAAAAATAAGAATGAACTTCTGTCATATACTGGTACAAATTCCCCAATGTTGAGTGTGATTGTGGCTGTATATAAAATGTACCAATAAAGAATTCAATTAAAGAAATAAGATGACATTTGAGAGTTATGTTAAGAAGTACAGCAAATCCTCGTATTGCATAGTCTGAATTAATGGGGGAGAAAGGAGGAAGAGAGAAGCAAGGCAGGAAGGAATGAAAAACAAGAAGAAAATAATGAAGAATGGAAGGAAAGAATGAAGGAAGGCGAGAAAGAGAAGCAAAATGGAGGAGGGGATCAAAACTAAAAGCTATTATCCTAGAGAATCAGTCTCAAAAAAATTTCAGATTACCACATCAGAATGAATTGATGTATTTAATTAATGATAGTAAGGTGACATAAGCCCTTAAATCCAAGAATTTCCTAACTATATTTCCCCATGTCCTTTGCTTTTTTTATGGATTATGTTAATACACATTACCGAATGTTACTTGAAGGTTTTGTGTAACATAGAAAAGGGAAAAAGTTGTTTAACATCGACCAAATTCTCTAGAAGAAACACAGAAATGTCCTGGTGATTTTCTTTTTTTATTATTCTTAGTGAAGAGATAATTGGTCTAACGCAGGTAGAGACAAAATGTAACTTGCATAGATCCATGATTGCAATCTGATTCTGCAATTTGAAGTCCCTCTTGAGGTAAGCTAATAGAGCTGGTCATACTATTAAAAACATATGCTACATGTGGGCAGTTGTGGACAACTGTGTATTGACTGATATTTTATACTGTACAATCTGATCCTTGAAAAGAGAAGAAATAGAATTGAATGTTACTCATTGAAGAAGAGATGATGAGATACTAATTTGAGAACCAGATCATTTTTCATCTACATTAGATAAATATATTCACTACATTAACAAGATCCATACGATGAAGCTATATTGTTCTCCATGGACATAGCCTTAGAGAAGATTCAATTTTCTAAGTCCATCGTTCTGAGTTTCTTTGCTAATCACCAGTTCAATTCAATAGTTTAATTGGACCAATTAAATAAAGCTCATTTTGTCCTAATTGCCAAAGTTTCAGTGAAGATGTAATTTATTAAGCTTAGGTCTTTGTCTTTTCATCTTGCCAATTTTGCTCAAAACTTGAGCAGCTGGAAATATGATAATTTGTGGTTAACAACAGAAGTAGATTTTTATCAAATCTTCAGGAGAATCAAAAGGAATATTGTCTCAGCTTTACATGTAATATCAGATGACATTAGTTTATATGTTTAATGTTTCATAAATCATAAATTGATTCAGATATTTCAACCTCAATATTATTATTATGACGATCTCTGAAATTTTCCATCCATTCAGGTTCTGAAAAGGCCTATGAGTAATTCAGCCACATAATCAGTGCCTTTGTAATACACTGTCATTTTCAAGGAAATGGAGACTTCTTTGCTTCTAAAAGTACTTAGCCCTTCCAGGGTTCATTTATGTGACCTGCTCTGGTCAGTGTCAGTCTGACCTCAAATTATTAACTGACTCACCGGTTCTATGAACAAGTATTCATTCAGCAGATAATTTGTTGTAATAGTTGGTAGAGCAGAATGAACCTTAAATATCAAGTGATATTTAATCCACTCAGGAGTGCCATTTTCATACACATACAAATATATTCCAGTAATTATTAAACTATGTCCGTGAGAAGAAGATGCAAGAGAAAGAAAATCATTTTAATATTTCTAGCTACTGTATGGCTCAAACAAAATCAAATTCAAATTACTTAATATGACCGGATGGTGCTTAACCATAAACTCGCAACAGAAACATGAAGTTCAGGAATGTCTCCAAAGGGAGAAAAGGGAAAAGCTGATCGTGGGTGCTAAGTTAAGGTTGGATAGAAGTAAGAATTTCTGGTGGTCTATTGCATAGTAAGTTAACTACAGAGAGCTGTAGTGAACCTCATAGTTTGAAAAACAAGAAGAAAAGATTTTGAATGTTTTCACCATAAAGAAGTAATAAATGAGAAGTTGAATCTAGTTAATCTAGTTTAAGCTTTAGTGTATAAATATTTCAAAACATAATACAGTAGCATATCATCATGTACAATGTAAAGATTTTATGCACCTATTAGAAGAAAAATTTAATTATAAAATATGATGCCAAGAGCCAAGGATTTAACTCAGTAGTTCTAGAATCTGCCTTGCAAGTGGAAGGTCCAAAGTTCAATCCCTGGTACTGCCCCCACAATCATTAAAACAATTATGAAATGCTAGAAAAGAATAAAAACAACAGATGAAAACTTATACATCAGTTAGCCAATTTCTAAATTACAACACATATGGAAATGCATATGACTACATTATATTTGGTTTAGCAGTTACTTATACAATCCCACACACACACAAAAAACTAATATTCAAAATGGAAATGGCTTTTAGCTCATTTATGGGATGTTACCATGTGCAACTTCAAATCTTTGTATCTGCTTTAAAAAAAAAAACATCTAGCAGTAATAGAACTGCACCATTTTCTTGAAGAGTAACAAGTTACCATATGACATTTAAAAGCATAATTATTTAACAAAAGAGTGTGAACCATATTGGGCCCAAACGTAGGTCACAGCTTAGCAAGCTATTTAATATGGATCCGAGTGATAGGAATTCAGAGAGAGTTACATATGACTAAGCGGTCCTGTTCCATATGCTCCAAATCACTCTGTTTTGCTGGGCAAAAGTCGTATGATGATGAGTTATGATATCTCAATTCTCTTCTGTACATCCAAAAAGTGTCAGGTTGCTGCTGTGTCTAAGACTGATAATAATGGGAGGGCTTGGAGGTGCTGGTGGTGATGTTTGTGATGGGTGTAAATATGTAAATTTAACTGAAATTTGCTTCAAATTCAAAATAGCTTAGCCAACTATATTTCACTGTATTTTATGACTTAGTTTCAGAATTGAAGTACTATTCCTAAAAAGAATGGCACAATTAATAAGATACAGATTTATTCCAGAGCCAATCATTAAAATAAAAACACTCCTGTCCTTGATCTCTAATTCTAATTTTTGTAGATAACCAGCATACAGTTAAATACAACATGATAAACACTATTAATGTCCATTCAGGAATTCAATATATAATACTTTGGTTGTGATTTTAAGCCCCAATTCTTACTTCCTATTTTTACATAAAAAGTTCCATTCAGGGCCAGAGGGTTAGCTCAGTGGTTCCGGCGCCTGCCTCGCAAGCGTAAGGACCTGAGTTCGATTCCCGGTTACCACATATAATGCTGGGCGTGGTGGCTCACGCCTGTAATCCCAGCACTCGGGAAGCAAAGACAGGAGGGATTGCTGAGTTCGCGGCGGCTTGCCTGGCCACCATAGTGAGCTCAGGGCCAGCCTGAACTACAAAGCAAGACCCTGTCTCCAAAAAAAAGAAAGCAAAAAAAAAAAAAAAAAAAATTCCATTCACTCACTAATATCCGCAGCCACATGTACAGCAGAATAAAATTTCAGAGCAAATGAACAAGTGTTAAGTGACTCCTTGTGCCTCTTAACCACTCATGAGTTTCCTAGTGGATTTGATGTGGTATTTTTTTATTTATATAGTTTCCTATTCTAAACACTATTTAGCTAAACTATAACGGCAATGTAATTAAAGGAAATTGTTAAGAAATTTTTAGCTTTATACTCTGATACTGTTTACCTTTCATCCTATTCTTATGCAAATTAATGTTGTTGCTTTTAAACTTTTTTGTTTTGTTTTGTTTTGTTTTTGTTTTTGTTTTTCTGAGACAGTGTTTTGCTTCTTAGTTCAGGCTGGCCCTGAGCTCACTATGTAGCCCAGTTAAGCCTCAAACTCAGCATTTCTCTTGCCTCCATCTCCTGAATGCTAGCATTACAGGCATAAGCCACCACACCTGGGATTTCTGCTTGTAAAGGATTTATTTAGATAATCTTAAATTACTTTTTTTCAGTGGCTGAAAAAGGCAAGTGCCAGAGATTTAGCTCAGTGATGTTATGCCTGCTTGCCAAGCATAAGGTCTTGAATTCAATCCCTGGTACTAGAAAAACAACAACAAAAAATAATTAAAAAGAATTGCAGGTAGATGATGTTCTAAAGTTTATTTTTTTTCTTTTTTCCAAAAATTGCACCAAAAAAAAAAGCAGAGCTTTAGTTGATGCGAGTGTGTTGTGTAGGCATTAGCAGTACTGCCCTCACTAGACGTTCATTGGACAGTAATGCAACCCCAAGAGAAGGATGGTTAAAAGTTTATTTTTTTAATAATTGAATCCAGGTAAGCCTGATTTTCGTTAGCTACCCAGGAAGAAGATAGATGAACAAGAGAAGGATTCAGATTTAAATGAATACAGAGGAGTTTGAGGGTGGTTATAAACTGGAAGATTGCATTTATTTTAATATATGTCATTATATTTAGAACTGATTTATTTGGATTTAATCAAGAAAATTAAACATATTCTTATTTTTCTAGCCACACACATACATACATGCATACATATTTATTTATTTATTCGTTTATATATCAGGAATTTAACCCATGCCCTTATGACTAAGCTACACCCAGATTTGTTTTGTTTTATTTTTTCATACAGATCATAGCTACTAAATTGCCCAGGCTGGACTTGAACTTGCAATACTACTGTTTTACTGCTTTGTCCTCCCAGAGTGCTGTGATTATGGACATGCACCACTATGCCTGGTTTCTCTCATTCCAGTTTTAACTTTATGCTTCAATCTCTAAGTTTATTACTTTGATGAATTCCCAGGCTGTCAAAGTGGAAGAGAGAATCTAGATAAGAGTCTTATAGGATCACTGAATGGACAAAAAATCTAAGAGTCCAGAGAAATTAAGATAGCTCTAGTTCACTGCACAAAGTACAGGGAAGGAGTAAGTTGCACAGTCAACTTCATGGGAACTATGGAGAGACCTTTCAAGTACTGAGCAGAACATTGACTTATGAGTGAGAGTGAAGAAACTACTTGAAACCTCGAGAAATAATTAGAAGTAATAATGTTTATGGGCATAGAAGACCAGGAGCAGGATCTGTTTCCACCAACCAGAGGATATAATGTTATGATTCACAAAAATTGTATATTGTTCACTATGAGATTTTTTGCCTCAATGGGGGAACATTCTACTGAGCATTGCTCCAGTTCCACCAGAAATCTTTAAAGTATACCCAAAGGGATCAAGCTGTCTCTGAGCAACAATTTTAACTATATCCCTCCCCAAAAGGTCAAAATTATATTTGGATAATAAAAATATGTAGTAATCCAATGCCACTCGGGAGGCAGAGACAGGAGGATTGCTGAGTTCGCAGCGGCTTGCCTGGGCACCATGGTGAGCTCAGGGCCAGCCTGAGCTACAATGGGAGACACTGTGTCAAAAAAAAAAAAAAAAAAACATGTAGTAATCAAGGCCACCTAAATAAATTACAGAGTTCAGTGGAAAATAAAATGTGGTGACCTATATTTGGAAAGAAGAAAAAGTGTCATAAAAGGTATTAGAATGTTGCTGGCATTTCTACTAATATCTTACCATGCTACTGTCACTTGCTAAAGTATCTTTATGTCACAAAAATTAAGATTATAAATCATTAACCAGTATTTTGCTTCTCATTACTATAGAGTGCAGTTATATTTTAAGTGCAAGTACAAGCTCACAGGGAGAATTATCAAAATTGCATGATTCATTCTTGAGGCAAGCAGAGGAGCAAATGCAAGCCAATTCAGCAGGGAGTCAGTCCCAGCTTGGACTCCTCTGTACATGACACACCCTTGTGCAGAGAATATGAACCTTAAAGGCTGCCTGATGTGTGGCATGCCTACTCATTCAAGCCTGACAGCTGCCAGTTCTCAATTTGTCAACTGCCAAATTTATTTGCTTCAGCAGATGCTAGCAAAAGGCAACCAGGTATCTCCTCTTCCCAAAGATGATCATGTCAAGTCACAGATGGATGATTTCCAAAGTTCTTGAAATGTCATGTCCTGGAATGTGATGAAACCTGAATTGAGGATGGAAGAGTTGTTCATCCCATCAAACACGTTTTTCTGCATCTCACTACACTGGCTGGCTGGGGCAGGGACGAATGTCACTCCACCCAGGTAAATCCCAGAGTGTACGTGGCTGACCTGTAATTCAGCCCACATGGAGACCTCCAATGTCATGAAAATTGTTTTTCAAATAAAAATTTGGAAATAAACCTAAATTGACCAATGTGAATAAAGTTTTGTTGAAGCAAGATATGGGTGGGTGTCTCTGGGCTTGACACCCTGAGGTTTCTCTGTGGAAACCTCAAAGATCCATAGGCTCTAGTTTTAAAACATTTTGGTCTGATTAGTGGCAGAAGACCAGAATAGCTGGCAAAAACTCAGTACATTGATCTAACAGGGAATATACTTTTCCTCTGTTCTATATCAGAATGTAATGAACTTGTACTTTGGTACAGTTTCCCACATGCATCACATGGTTTATTTTTGTGCTCACTCTATACCACTGTATTAGATTCTTCTCCACTGATAAGAGCTGGCTGGACTAAAGGGGAACCCTGATCCAAAGCTAGCATCAAACGAATTAAAGAGTGACTATGAATAACAATCATTGCCTGTCCAAGGAAGAATTGAGGAAATTTGATATTTTTTTCTCAAAATATAAGGATTGAGAACTAAAGAAGGAAGCAGTATAAACTCAAGGTTAAAGCATTTCTAGAAAGTGGAGGATGGCTAGATGTGGTGAGTCACATCTGTAATCCCAGCACTTAGGA
>PVIC010017540.1:0-32664 GCA_004025085.1 Thryonomys swinderianus
CTCTTGAGAATTTATGGCTCTCCTCATCCATCTTGCCCACTATTACTTATCAGGATCAGTAGGAAAGTGTCCAAAATATATTCAACTTTAGAGATTCTGACTTTATTAATTTAGATGAGGGCCTAAGTACTATTTTACAACTTTCCAGGTGTTTGTAGCATTAGGTCTAAAATCTACTTATAGAACTCTACAAATAATCATCAGAACCTATGTATACTCAGTATGGCCTCCCAAGGTTGGCCTCTGTTTACTTCTCTTTGTCCTCCTCATTAACATCAGTTTTTCCTGCCAATCATAGGTTATTTTTCATCCTGTGCTTGTGTTTGTGCTATCTTCTAGGAATATTCCTACATCTGAAAGGAAAGAATATCCTTTTACATCAGCTTATGTATCTTTAAGTGCTGATGTATGTAAAGCTTTGTCTGATCTTCCCAAACCTGTCTCTGTACAGTGTATTAACCAATCTTCTATTTATACTTCATTATACTCTTGATTCAATGCATATGTGTAACAAATATGTATGTTTACCAGTATGCATGATACCTAGGTGATACAGTTTCAAAACCCAAATCCCTTCTTTTTGTGTTTGTTGGTTTAGGCTAGTGCATAATCAACAGGACAATCAGTTTTGATAAATAGATAATTTAATGAATGATTTATGACCATTAGATTTACAATGTATGATTTAGAATAATATAACTAATGTCCATTTGGGTAATGAGAAATTCTAACAGATATTTAGAAAAAGATACCATGATAAATACTCCATAGCATTAGTTACCTCTTAGAAAGATAGAAACAGAAACAGTACCAGCAACCATCGCACCGGAAACACTGAAACTCTTTTGAAAAAGTGTGTCAGATATTGGCAATAGCAACCATTTTAGATCAGTGGAAGGCATGCTGGGTAAGAGGGTGTGGGCTCACCCATGCCTCACATGCAGTTTTCATGCATGAGCTGTTTCCTTTTGCACTGACCTTACCTCACCCTCCGCCTCTGAAGTAGCTTTCTATCCATTGTTTAGCTGTAGGAGTATTATGAATTTCACCTTAGAAACTTTTCTCCATCACAGTTCCATGAGGCAGTAAATTTTAATTTGTTAAAGGTATGATTTTCAAAATATAGTCCTTGGAGCAGAACTGCCAGCATCATCAGAGTCTTAGTTAAAATGCAGTTTTTAGGCACCAGTCAAACCTACTGAATTAGAAATCTGTAAGGTGGTCCTAACAATTTATTTTAACAAGCCTTCCAGGTGGTTGTGATGGGTCCTTCAGTCTGAGAATCACTGGTCTAAAATGATCACTGCCAGACAATAACAGGGCCAGGGTGTGTGTGTGTGTGTGTGTGTGTGTGTGTGTGTAACATGCAGGAGATGCCTAAGAAACCTAGCTCTTCACTGCAATCTGTTATGTTCCATGCTCTCTTGGTTATTCTGTCCTGTATCCACCTGAAGGGGTAAAGGGACAGGCTGAGCCCTGAGTTCTTTGCCATTCAGAGATTTTGTCCTTTCTCAGTTGACACTCTCTTCCTCTTCTCTGTGTTCTCCTAAAGGCAGCATTATCTCACTCATAGATATGCTTGCACATTACAGACACTTACAAAGTGAAATGTAAAAATAGACAAGAGCCAGATCTAATAAACACACGGACATCAGTATCTATGAGAAGGAACTAAATATTCAAGATGAAGTCAGTAAGAAACCAGGCATCTGAACCCTGTGTCATGATTAAGCCACAGTGGAGTGTGAGATTTATAAATATCTGTCCAGAGACCAGAGGCTCTATTAACCCCAAGCCAAGGTCCTCAAATCCAAAGGGGATAAACCAGACTCAAAGTGAATCAGATTTTCATGAGGATTTGAAACTTGAGCACGGACTGGAGTCCATCAGCTGAGGCTGTGTACAGAGTCTCTTCTCAGCCGTGTTCTAGAAAGAATGTCTGAAAAATGCTGCCCACGCAGCTGTGCTGATCTTTCCTACAAAAGGTTGGGTTGTGCTTCTCGAGCCAAGAAAGTATCTTTCCAGAAAGTATATTATTTCTTTCTTTCTTTTTTTTTCAGTACTGGGGATCAAACTCAGGCCCTTGTGCTTCCAAGGTAGGCGCGGAACCACTTGAGCTAAATCCCCAGCCCTAGTATATTATTTCTTGAGTAAGTTGAAGTTAGTTTCTTTAGTTTGCATCTCTGTGGATTTTAATTAACACACTTTCCCCAGTAACTGGCCATGTGACTTCAGGCAAGTAAACATTCATAAACTCAACTTTCCCTTGACTGTAAAATGAGGCACACAGATTGAGATTCGTGTTTAAAAAAAACATTTATAGAATAACTTTTTTTGTTTGTTTGTTTTTTGTTTTGTTTTTGAGATAGGGTCTCGCTTTGTAGTTCAGGCTGGCTCTGAGCTCACTATGTAGTCCAGGCAAGCCTTGAACTCAGCAATCCTCCTGTCTCTGCCTCCCGAGTGCTGGGATGACAGGCCTGAGCCACCACGCCTGGCTATTTATAGAATAATTTTTAAAAATTTTTACAAAATAAGTTGTGGAAATTTGAATGCGATTGGAAAAGAAAAGTGATGGTAATTTCTAAGTCTTTGCTATTTAACAAAACAACTTCTGAGAAGGACTAAGTTTTCTGAAAGCACAGATGATATTAAAGTGTTATTTTTCTATTGCTTCGTGATACCTGATTCAGAGCCCCGAGTCACAAACAACTGAACTTTTCTGTTTTATAGCCAGATCCTGTGAGACATGAAAGGCCATATAATGATAGTTAATGGAACACACTAAATGGTCAATACCACCCATGTGAAATTCACATGTAGAAAGTGCTTCTCCACAAGGCCTTTTAAAAGGAAACTGATTGAACTAATCTACTTTTTTAGTTATAGAAAATTTCATCTGCAAATAGAGATTGTGTTATTCTGGAATATTTGGTCGCCTTTTGAGTGTTGTCTCTGAAGTCTTTTAGAACACAGAGCTAAAACCCAGGAAAAGGTCAACATAGCTCTCAGTTTCCAAATTAAATTGCTGGGAAACACACTTCAGTAGGAAGTTGAGTTTGGGGAAACCTGCTGTGAAAGTTAGCAAATGAAATGCAAAATGTGTGAAGTTTTCAGTTTCAGAAAAATACCAGTTTTAAAAGATTGTGGCATTTTTGCTTTACCAAATGAGGCTTTTTTGGTGGACTTAAATATATCTCTTGCATACTCTGGGCCTTTAATGAAAAATCTTCAAAATATCATTCCATTAAAATCTTCCCACACTGCTAAAAATGTAGAGGTCGTGATCTAGGTTATTTCTAGCGGCATTCCTGCATGACATTTCTGTTACTATGGTCACAAGGCAGAATATACATCAATATACTAACACACACAGCGATCGCACTGCATGCAACAGCATCTACTGGACATTCACGTAAGCTCAGCTCACTCCGGCTCCCTGCTCCACTACCAACCTAGTCCCTGGCATGCCCATCTGCTCACTTCCCTGCTCCTTTGCTAGAACTGGTCCTGGCAAAGTTGGACATAGTAGTTTCTTCTAAAATTCTCTGCATAATGGAGAAGATGTCATCCCTTAGGATTGAGTTCTCTGCTATAAGTATCTGCCTTCTCTGAGTTATTTTCCCTCCCTATGAATGTCCACCTCATTACTTCTCTCTTTTCAGCCTTTCCCATAAATACTACCATTTTCCAGTATTCTTTATATGGGTCACCATCTTAAACTTCACTTGTGCTCTCTTTGTGTAATTCTTTTTTTTTTTTTTGAGACAGGGTCTCACTTTGCAGTTCAGGCTAGCCTTGAGCTCACTATGTAGCCCAGGCAAGCGTCGAACTCAGCAATCCTCCTGCCTCTGCCTCCTGAGTGCTGGGATTATAGGCGTGAGCCACCACACCCAGCACTGTGGTATATGTGGTATTGATTGCTGGTGGGCGTGAGTCACCATGCCCAGCATTGTATGTGATTACCAGGGATTGAACTCAGGACCTTGCACTTGGGAGGCAGGCGCTGGAACCACTGAGCTAAATCTCCGGCCCTCTTTGTGTAATTCTTCTAAACATCAAAGCCCATCTTTCTGAGTTTTAGGATGCCAGAGCCAATATATTGTTGGTTACCTCCACTGAACTGGATACAGGTATCTCAAACCTAGCATGCCAGGCCAGTTGTGGTGGCTCACGCCTGTAATTGGAGCACTCGGGAGGCAGAGGTAGGAGGATTGCTATGAGTTCAAGGCTTGCCTGGGCTACATAGTGAGTTCAGGGCCAGCCTGAACTACAAAGCAAGACCTTGTCTCAAAAAACTAAAACAAGCAAACAAAAGGCCCAACAAAACCTAGCAAGCCAAAAGAATGCAGAATCATGACTCAGCAGACAACACCTTTGGCGTCTTTATTGTCTGCTTGTCTCTCAGTTTTGATATATCTAAAATTGCTTTCAGGATTAAATGGGGCTACATATATAAAGCATTTAGCATTATATATGACATACAGCACACTTCAAGTCAAATTTTGCTGTATTTAACCATATTTGCTTTGAGATCGCTAATTTTTCTATATTGTAGATTTTAAATAATCTGCTATGGAAATCAAAAATTAGAGTATGCTGGACATTTAGCTCAGTGGTGCTACACCTGCTTCACAAGCCCAAGATTCTGAGTTCAGTCTCCAGAACCAAACAAAACCTACAAAATTTAGAGTTATTATTGATCTATTAAATTTACTCATCTCTGTATCAGCCATTAAATGTTATTAATGTTGTTTTAAAATGTTTTTAAACTCCTTCATTGTGTCACCACAGATACAGAAACATTGCCCTACTTAATGTCTTTTTATACATGAATGTATCTTCTACGTCTGTCTGTCTACCTCTCTCTCTCCATGAAAGGTCTCTGGTTTTAAAAAGCAAGTTGTGTGTGTGTGTGTGTGTGTGTGTGTGTGTGAGAGAGAGAGAGAGAGAGAGAGAGAGAGAAATTTTACTTACCTCAAATTAAAACCTACAACATATTCTTACTAAATCCTTGCGATGTTGAGAAAAATGTAGAGAAGAAAAATGTGTTAATCAACACAGTTGGATACAATGTTAGTATTTAAAAAGGTCGGCAGAACAACACTAAGTGAATAGAGCCACAGACCCACACTGTTGTGTGGTTGTTAAAATAACCTTTTCTTCCTCTAGGGCTGTTTAATAAAAATGCAGTGTTTTTATGTCTACCCTAAATGTTGCTTTATCGAGGAACTTAAAAGCAAGTTAATAACAGCGTGCTTCGGCTTTGGAAGGGAGACTGTAGTAATGGCATATGTGAAAAGAAGAACTGTGTAGTAAACCCAGTCACACCCTGGAGGTGCTTTTCTGGACCATATTTGGAAGTCCTAGTCCTCAAATGCAAGTCACGCTCAAGGTGACACTGTAATACAGCTTCATGAAAACAAGGAAATGCTCAAATAAAAAGATATATTTGATATTTTAACAACTGTAGGGGTAGACTCCTATGTTTTCTGCACAGAGCTACAGATCAAAAACAAATACCATTCTGTTAAAGAATGTGGAGGTTTAAAGCCATACTTGAAAGTGAGATGAAAATAAAATAATTTAATAGGTTTCATTTTCTAGAAAGAAAATCAGAACATATACTCACATTTTGCAGTCTATGTACATTTTAGTTTCTCATATAGCCAACCAAGTTAGAGAAAAATATTAGGCCTCTAACTTATTTAACTATGTTCTAGGATAACAATTTTGGTAAACTTCAAGAGTGTAATCAAGTTCCTGAAATATCTTTAATAATACTTTAAAATTAAAATATGTCATGATATTTGCCAAAACTTTTAGCTATGACAGATAAAAATACAAATCAACTCCTGTACATGAAACACACTTTGTTGTAAAAGGAAAGAAAACATATAGAAATCTATTTTCTAAATTGTAACTTATACTGAATAAGTTGATATTAAATGCTAAAGACTTCAACAATAATTAAAATTTAGATTATTTCTGCTAGCTATAATTTAAATCAGTATATTTCTTCTCTGATAATTTTTTTATTATTTTCTTGTTGTTCCCTACACTTAATAGGATTTTTCTCAAATACATGACACTAAAATTGAATATGCCTAATCTTCAAATAAATTATTCTTTCATTGACAAGAATAGCACAGTGAATCATAGTTAGACATGCTCTACCTTTTAATTTAGTCTAATGTTAATTTACATGTAAAAAAGGGAAGACAGATATTATTAGATTATGTTTTATCATCCCTGAAGGAAATTTTCAATACAGATAAATGCAATGATCAAATTCTTGAGAGTCAAGATGTTACAAAACTTGGTGAAGAGCAACACTCTGTGCCCATTTCCTGGAATGAGTGATTGTTAGGAAACAGGGTCTACCAAAGCCAAGGAGATTCTTTCTAAACGTGTCACACATATAAACATGTAGTAATTCATGGCTAAAATCAGCTCCTTCAAGCCACACCAATCAAATCAAATTGAAATACTTTTACAATAAATATAAAAACATAGAAAATCATTACGAAAATGTTTACATATGGTGAGAAACTAGAAGCTTTCTGTTTTGTCCCTGGGAAATACTAAAATGTTTATCACCATGTCCTCTAAATGCTCCTTTTGTCTCCCTAAGTCTCTCGCCAAGTTAAGGAGACATGGCAAGAATGTCCCGGTGAATACCACCTGAGGAGCCCTGGTCACACTAGCAGAGTCTGTGGGAACTGCCTCCCTACCCTACTGCTAAGTCTGCTGTGTTTTAGAATGCTGTCATATGGTAGGACAAAGAAAGCTCGTGATGTCATTGCTACAGAGTTTGCTATCTTTACCCTCTCTCTGCTATAACTGGCTACTAAGTGATTCATCTAACTCGCTTTTACTGTACATGCCCAGTGCTGCTTTTCTTAGGTACATGTTCCTCAAGGAATTTGTCAAATATACATTCTCCATGGAATTTTGCAAAACAGTGCTATTCTGCCATACACATGTTCTACAGGCATTTTTTCACTATTAAATCACAATGAAGCCTGTCTTTTCCTTCTATTGCCATAGTAAACTTATTTTTCATATGCCACTTGAAGTACCTTCTTCAATCCTTGTGAATATACTGTACCGCCCCAGCACACCTGGTCTGTTGATGAGACACTGTCCCACTAAGATCAGGAACAAAACAGGTATGACCCTCTTACTTTTTCTATTTAGCCTCTTACTGGGACTACTAAGGTATGCTAAGTGGGAAACTAAAAGTATACAGAAGAAAAGGAAGAAATGCAACTGTCTGTCTTAGAAATAACATTTTAATACAGAAAATCCAAAACAATTAACAAATTGTTCTTCTTCAACTAATAAACAATTATAACAAGGCTGAATGATACTAATTAACTTGCAAAGTCAATTTCTTTCCTATATACCAGAAATGAACAAGTGGAATGTGAAATTAAAAACATAATAGCATTTTATTAGAATCCTACAAAATTAAACGCTTAGGTATTAGTCTAACAAAATATGTATAAAATCTATGTGAACAAATGCGCAGAGTACTGATGAAAGGAAGGAAACAATTAAATAAAGGAAGAAATGTTTTATGTAAGTGAATAACCAGACAATATTTTCAAGAGTCAAAGTTTCTCCAACTTATTCTATCGGCTCAATGTAATTCCAATCTATATCTCTCCAAGTTATTTTGTGAATATTGACAAAATGATTCTAAAGTTTATAGGAAGAGGGAAAAGATCAAGATACAACGTTGAAGAAGTTCTCCCCCCATCTAACTTCAAGACTTACTATAAAGCTACAAGAACAAAGATGGTTAGGTTTAATTCAACAAAGAAGTCAAAGGATAGAGGAAGACCCTGTTATCTTAGGCATTTTGTCATTTCTAGCATTTAACACTTCCTACATAGAACTTAAGGGAGGAGTGTTTTATTGTGTGTCCATACGAGGTATCAGAAGTTGTGTCAGAAGTTTAAGTCTATCTCCTGGTGGTGCCAAGTCAGGAAGGGAATAGTTGAAGGGCCTTGAGGAAGACAGAAACTTGTCAGGAAGAAGCAAGATCGGGGAGAGCTAGGGTAGGAGAAACACCCTTCCAGGTCACGCCTGCAGTGACTGATTCTACTCTGACCTCCCTTCCTCACAGCAAGTCAGTCATAGGGCTCCATAATTTAATCACCTTCCCCAAATCCCGCCTCTGAACATAGGAGCCTCTGGGGGGACCGTCTAGACCTTAACTGCGCCCCTGGGACCTAGACCCACGTAAACACAGCTAACTGAACTTTGAGACAGGAGCAAAAGCATCATGTGGAGGAAATCATAGCCTTTCCAGCGCACCGTGCTGGGTGACTGCTCACCAGTGTGACAAAAGTGAACCCACACAAAGGCAGGTTCTGTAACTGAATGCCACAGACCAGGGAGCTTAAAACAGATTTTTATTTGCTCAGAGTCTGAAGCCTGGAAGTGCGGGATGAAAGTGCCAGAGGGCTTAGTTTCTCTCCATGCCTTTAGCCTTGTGCTTTAGGTAGCTGTCCTTTTTGTATGGCTTCACGTGATCTTTTCTTTTCTTTTCTTTTCTTTTCTTTTCTTTTCTTTTCTTTTCTTTTCTTTTCTTTTCTTTTCTTTTCTTTTCTTTTTTCTTTTCTTTCTTTCTTTTTTTTTTTTTTCTTTTCAGTACTAGGGATCGAACTCAGGCCCTTGTGCTTCCAAAATAGGTGTGGTACCACTTGAGCTCTATTTCCAGCATTTCATGTGATCTTTTCTCAGGGATAAATCCCTCTTCTAAAAAGCATAGGGACAATTTGATTATAGCTGCAATTTAATGACTGCCCTTTTGCCTTAATTAATGCTTTTAAGGATCCATGTCCAAGTAGAGCCCCAGGGATGACTGGGATTTCATCTTATGAGTATTGTGAAGGGAGGTAATTCAATCCAAGATACAAGAGCAACTCAAAACAAATCACAGATTAATTGTGACACTGAACTATGAAACTTCCACAAGGTAGTATAGGATAGAGTCTAGGTGATCTTGTGTTTGATAACTTTGTAGAGACAATAACAAAACCACATCTATTTTATGATAGAAATAATTACTAACTGCACTTCATTAAATTTAGAACACCCAACTACAAAACACACTGTCAAGAGAATAGAAGCACAATATATGAATTGGAAAAAAATGTAAAAGGAAGACAAATCTGTAAAATGCAAAAGAAAGACAAATCTTGTAAAAGACAAATCTGATGTTACTCTTATTTAAAAGATACATACACACACACACATATACACACATACCCTCCAATCCTTTTTTTTTTTAAATTGAAGTCTTTATTAGTACATTTTATATACAGCTTACAATCACATTCAACATTGGGGAATTTGTACCAGCATATGACACAAGTTAATTCTCATTTTTACCCATATCCCTACCTACCCCACAACCCTCCACCCCCTATATAATATGAATTCTTTTTCTTTTCAAATCATATTTATTATTTCCCCTCATTACTTTATCCTACCACATTCCCTTTGAATATTTCCTATTTCACAAAATCTATCATACATTCTAGAACTCATTTACATCTATAGGTTCTCATACCAGAGAAAAGATATGGTATTTACATATCTGTGATCTATTGACTTCACTTATTAGTGTGTCCTCAAGGTGTGTCCATTTGCACATAAATGACTGAAACTTTTCTTTCTTTATGGCAGAGTAATACTCCATTTCATACCATCCAATACTTAAAACTCAAAAATGAAAAAGCAAAGGACTCAATTAAAAAAATTAACAAATCACAAACGTACTCCTCACCAAAAAGACAATGGCTTTCAACATAGAAAAAGATGTTCAATGACATATATGTCACAAAGAAATGCAAATTTTAAAAAGTATGAGAGAATACTACATGCCTATTAGAATGGCTAAGATCTCAAACTTCGACAATACTAAATGTGTGCAAAAACATGGAAGAACAGAAGCTGTCATTTGTTGCTGATAGAAATGCAAACTAACTCAGCTATTTTGGAAAACAGTTTGAAAGATTCTTACAAAATTAAACATTTTTGTACAGCAAAACTCAGTGAACATGTTTCTTGTTATTTATCCAAATGATTTGGAACTTACATCCACACAAAATATGCACACGGATGCTTATAATAGCTTTATTCATACTTGTCAAAACTTAAGGCAAACAAGATGTCCTTTCGTAGGTGAGTGGATAAACTATAGTTCATACAAGTGGTGATCAGCCATGGAAAAATTCTAATCCATGAAATGACAAGGAAGAAACTTAAAACCGTATTGCTGAGTGAGTGAAACCAATTTGAGAATGTTACAAATGGTATGTATCTAGCTCTATAACATTCTCATAAGGAAGAAAACTATGGAGGATTAAAAACCATCACTCATTTGCAGGGATTAGAAGGAGAAAAGGATGAACAGAGAATGGAGAGGCCTTAAGACAAACTAGGGATTCTATTAAACTAATTATATACAATTATATACACATTGGATACATGCCATTAACCATTTGCCCAAACCACAGAAAGTAAAAAATGAAAACTGAGTCATGCAGTCTATGAGCTTAGGGTGACAGGAGTGTATCAACATAGGTTCAAAGATTATAACTAATGTAATACTATGATGTGTTATATCGAGAGTGGGGAAGGTTATATATGACAAGGAAACATGGAAGAAAAGGGTATGTAGGGACTGTACAACATCTTAATTTTTATCTCTTTATTCTGAAAAATAAAATGAGTTTAAAAAATAAAAATATATAGTCTCTTCTTTGGTAAGTATACTCTGGATTCTATGTTCTTGTTTTTTTTTTTAATTTTTAAAATTTATTTATTTATTATGAATACTGGTTATCCATCTCAGGCCCTCGAGCTTCCAAAGTGGGAGTGGTACCGCTTGAGCTAAATCTCTGGCTCCAGGTCTTCTGCTCTCATGCTGTTGAGTGTACTTTTTCCTACATTTAGTTGGCCCAAATTCACTCTGCGGTGCCTGTTTATTTTTCTACCTTAATAAATACAAAACCTTGATACCTTTAAAAAACAAACACCTCAATCTTTGCTATGTGCTGGATTCTGCAGTTATCCTAGGGAAAAACCAACCAATGTTTATATGCCAGGTGAAAAATCCAGTAAGGGGTGCTTCTGTGACACCCAGGCAGTAGGCAGAGGGACAGTAGACAGACTGAAGTATCACTCTGCATTCCAGAAAAATTATAGGTGAGAGTCATTAATTTCCACTCTTTTACTACTTTTCAATTAACTAAAAGTAAATTTTCACAATTGTGTATTTATCAGTCACCGTGACTATCTGAAAGTCTTTCAGACAAAAGAATTGGCAAGGTCAAAGATGCTAACTGAAGCAACATAACATTTTTTATATGATCATTAATGCATTTGATATAATTTTGAAGTATAAACAATGATGATTATGTTCATTTTATATCAACAATATTAACTATTGTTCAGTAATCTCAGGGCTTTTTATCAACTATCCCAATTGTACATCATTTTATAGAGAACAAACCTACGAAGAGTTTCCTTTTACTAAAAAATATTGCTATTATAAAATGATACCATAATCCAGCCCCAGATCCTATGCAAAGTGTCTGTGTTCTTACTATATACTTTTGCTCAAGAGCAGCCATTGGTCAGATGACATGGTTTTAAATCTGTCCCCTGGAATTTGCTTCTTTGCATGAAGAAAGATTGTTCTATTGTTCTCTGTTGTCCTAGTGCACAATCAGAGTAGGAAAGCTAGTTCTCAGTAAAATAAATCTTCATGGAACAGGGGGAATGATATCCCAAATGAAAACTATTCATCAGAGATGTCCAAAGTTGCTGAGACATAAGCAAAACTATCATGAAATAGTTACTCATCTTGCACCACCACCAACAACAACAAAAATAAACTTGTTTTAATAAGTTACGGCCAGAAGTCAATAACTGGCCAAATGACAAGTTGTAGAAGATATTGCATTTCACAACTCAAGACTTTGAAAATATTTTGTCCTTTAAATTAAATTATATGTTTGCTGAAACTGTAGGCAGCGGTGTGATTTCTCTATCAGGAAGCTTCTTGTAAAGCATCCATCCTCTCTAGACTCCCCCCTCCAAAAAAAAAATATGAACACTTCTTTCTTAAATATAGAAAACAAAGTACACTTCACGGTTCAAATGGGAAGTGCTAGTTTAACTTGTGAGGATAATTTTCTCACAGTGATTGATTTAGTAGTGTCAAGAATAATACGGTTTTTATGGCCACAAGAACGCAGTAATCTAATTTTGCAGAGATTCAGATCTCATTGAAGCTGTGTTATCACTTTTGGTCTCAGTGTTTTCATTAGAATTAGCTGAGGAAATTTCAATGGACTGCTCCACTAACAGCAGACTGGTCTTTCTGGACTAAATTTCCTGCCAGCTTTGTGTTTTATGTCATATTATCACTCCTCTAAACAGTCCATTAAGGAGTTATATTTGCAGGCTATGACAGACTGGAATTGCTGGGTATTGTTTCCTCCATACAGTAAGAGCTATTCCTTTCAATAATAGACATTGTAAACTTAATTAGAATGGCCTGGCTGGTTCTATGACAAATTTCAGCAAGGGAGAGTTTGCAAATGTCCGTAGTTTAGCAAAAGGAAAACTTTATCTTGCTCTGTTATATGTGTCATAGGGACAAGCAGGCTGCATATAATAAACTTGATTCCTAAAAGCCTGTAACTGTTCACTCCCTTAGTTTTTATGTCTCAAATGTACTTGAAAATGAGAAAAACAATACAGAAGTCCTCTGTTAGCTTTACTGGAAGTGTGAGGCAGGCAGTCCATCTTTGAAGACTATCGTTAGCCTACATTTCCACCGGGAGGAGAGTAAGTCCCTGGACATGGACTCTTGTCATTCTTTTATCTGCTGCATTTACTTTTCATCAAGTAGAAAGGAGGAAAGGAGTGAGATCAGAAACTGCCCTCTGAGAATGCGCTTGAATTTTAGCAACCTGCTTTTTCCTGGAAGACTTCTTCATGTATTGTTTTCCCTCATACCCTTGACCCCTCTGTTAATTTGCTACACACCAGCAGAGAGTTCTTGGAATGAACTTGTGAGCACCTGCCTAGAAGTTTCCATGAAATAGTCCTCAGAAACTTTTTGTACCCAGCCTATGCACTGCAGAGTTAAAAGAAACTGCAGGGTCATTAGTCTTCCTTCACCTCTGAGTCATACTTGGCATAATATGGGGCCGTAACGCTGTTAGTGAGATGTACCCCAAAGAACAGGACATCTCACACCCTGGAAAAAACACTACTTTAGTTATCTGTGACAACTGCCATAAAGAGAGGAGTTGCCTCGGCAGAAACACCTCTGACCAAACTGATTTATTAACGTTACCACTGAGCAGCGTAGTAAGAGAGGAGGGGTGATCAGCTCAGGAATAAAACTGATGAAATACTTTTTCTCTGACACCTAAAATAAACACAGAGAAGTTCAAAGCAAGGTATGATATGATCATAATATATTCCATACAGGTAATTAAGCAATTGGTTGGTAAAGGCTGATAAAATAAAAATAATTTAAAATTATATTACAAAATGTTAAAAAGAGAAAGAAAGAAAAACATACAAACATGAATCCAATAAATGCATACTTGGAATCATTCTTCCTGTTCCAAATAAGAAGTCTATATGCTACATTTTAATATCAATGAAAATGGAAATATGCATTATATGTGTTCTTTGGGCTTTTGTAGATGAGGTCAACTCACTCTATATACTGTGGAATTATTACTTTAAACTCTTTAAGACTCACATAGAATTGTAACATGTGCTTTCATAGGATTTTCTAACACATGCAACTTCACATTTATCTGTATGATTTCTATAACACATTTAATATTTCTACTTGTCTGTAAATCTCAGTACAATGATAGCATCAATGTTTTCCTAACACTGTGTGTCAACCACATAGGGCAACATCTTGAATGAATGTAGCAGTGGATTGATGAATGAATATACCTATTAATTCATTTGTACCTATTATTTATTATTTGGAGGATAATGTATAAACAAAGAATATACTGACCCAGATACTATCAGTAATTTTCTAATTTGGATAACTGAATTTTTTGCAAGTTCCTGGAGTTCTTGTATTGTGCACACTTATAAGTAGAGTTTGAAAATTTACAACTTGAAAAATCCTGATAACTGTTGCACCATCAGTCTTGCCTTGAATTAATGCTTGGATTGTGGTGTTTTGTTTTACAGTACAACTTACTAAGAACAAGAGGGGAGGTAATAAATATATTAAAACTTTCTTACTAATGGACTTTTGGACTTGTGTGAACTAAAAGCTAAATATACTCTTATTTCATTCCTCAAACAAATGCCCATGTTACTTTAAAAATAATTGTATAGTGATTTTTAAAAAAAAATTTTAAATAGGTGACATAAAGTTTATTATTTTACATGACTAATAAGGTTAATTGTTTAGAGCTATTTATTATAATTGTTTAGAGCTATTATTAATTTATTTGTTTCACAGTACAAAGTTTTAGAATACATGCACCCACACAAATGAAGTCAGTGAAAGCAAAATATGGGCATTACTCTCCAACTTTCTGTAGTACTTATGGATTTCCATATGAGGATGAGTTCCATAAGCAGGTCCAGAAACTTTTTTTTTTTCCTATCGAATATACTGTGTTCTAAAATTTTGCAAAAAGCCTTTTTCCATACCTTGCAAATTCCTTCATGGTAAATGCTGTGTGATTCCTTAGCGCACATCCTGAAAATTCCTGGCCCATATTTTCTGCTCTGCACAGGAATTCTACACAAACCTTTTCCATTTATTGTTTTTTCATGCAGTGCTCCACTAGGAATTTACAAAATGTGGGAGAGTGTGTGCTTCAGACTTCTTATAAGCCTGCTCATCTTTTTTTAATTTTATGGAGTATTTCAATCTCTCTTCTGAACCCAAATCCTACTTGGACTGGATATGACATTATGTTTTCATTTGAGCTTTGGATCTTTAATCTTATTACTTCCTGTTTTCCTAAAACTAGAGTGAATAAGCTACTTACAAGAGCATAAGCAGAATCTGCTCAAAGCCGTTTAGCTGTATTTACTCTGATCTTTGGTTGATCCTACTTCTCCAGCTCCTCATTCCATAAAAATTTCAGGGAAATTACAAATCCAAAAAGCACTTTTGATTGGTGTAATACTTTGTGGGAACATATTACTGCCACTAAACATGATTTTTATTTTCTCCTGAAGTCAGACACACACACACACACACACACACACACACACACACACACACACACACACACAGAGCCACCAGTTATATGTTTCAGTTGTTTCTTTGTAATTTTAGTTAACACTTCTAGGGGTCTTGTTACCCATTTTTACCCCTATTTTATAAATGAGATGTCTTGGCTGAAAGGGTCAAGTCCTTTGTCCAGTAGTATACAACTGGTAAGTAGAAGAGGTTGAATTCTAATCTCGATTTGATTGAATATACAGCTCATCTCTTTTCGGATAGAACCATACCTCTGGCATTAACAAGTTCTCACACAACATGATTGTTCCAGCCATTCGAAAGTACAAGGCATGACGTCTGCTTCCAAGGAAAGTTTTTAGGCTGGTCCCACCAGTGTTGCCCA
The DNA here is from genome assembly GCA_004025085.1 of Thryonomys swinderianus. Lineage (NCBI taxonomy): Eukaryota > Metazoa > Chordata > Mammalia > Rodentia > Thryonomyidae > Thryonomys > Thryonomys swinderianus. Next base: position 15,657 of record PVIC010017540.1, read on the forward strand.
TTGTTACAACAGGGATGGGGTGAAAGTTCACGTGTTCCTGTAGCCCAAGAGGACAATAACTGGCCCAAGCAGAGCTGTGGTGTCAGGTAGACCAGGAAAAGGCATAAATATTCTCTGTGTGCTTTCTCCACAGCTCAATCCACAGCTCTCACAGAGGTATTAAGGCCAATAGATTGCTCTTAGCTCCTAAAGAAACCACACTAATGTAATTTCTTTGTTTCGCAATTGCTCATTCTGTAAGCCATTGTTCATTAGACTCCTGGGAGTTTGCAAGCCTGAAACAATTGTTACTGTGTTGATCAGGTCCCATTTGTCATTTTGCAGACAGGGACATTCATTTACTTACAGCAGAACCAAAATAATTAGCTGTTTACCTGGCAGGTTGTTGGTGATTATGTACAACAAATGACCATAAATGAATAAATTCAGGCATTGTTGAGAGAAAATGACTGAGTCATTAGGCGAGTCTTTGATCATTGATTTTCACATGAAAGTGACAAGCTTAAACTAAGAGTCTGTATCTATGATTATGAGAGAGTTCCCTGGTTTCTCAGTAGCACCTTGGGAGATTCAGTTAACCTGAACGTTCTTCAAGCTTCTGCCAATGAAAATGATGCGACGAGGGGCCGATTTAGTGAAACTGATTTGTCCAATATGTAAAACAGACATGGGAGCATATAACTCATGGGTTATTTTGAGGAACAAATAACACCTTCAGATAGCCTCATATATAATCAAATTAGATTGTATTTTTAGAAAAGCAGCGCACATTAACTGTTCAAAGTATACCGAGTTATCACTATACATGCTATGTTTAAATTGCAACTACTTGAACAACAGTGGTCAGTTCTGAGATTCACCCTGTTTGTGGCTAACGTGGGGCTCATTGTTATTTTTAATGGTTGCTATGAAGATTTAGTTAAAGAACACATTGCCAGTGTCTATCACAAAATAACCACTTGAGAATTGTTAATTAAGTAGTTCTATACATTCGGGGGAATCAGCAAGGGCTGTGTGATGTTGACAAAAACACCGAGGATAGAACGTTCACGGAAATTATCTATTGCATTTTCCAAAACCTGTCTTAGGGAACTTTATAAAATAACTTTTCTTTCCTCTATTAAATTTGTTAAATTTCTACTGACGTAAGAAAGAACGGTTTTCACTTTCTTTCTAATATTCTCAACTATAGTCAAGCCTTCATCCCAGCTTCCTCTTCTTTCTTTTGGGAGCTGATGTTGTAATCCTTCTTCTGTGAACTGGTGATTACAGTCAATTCTTGATATCCATAATTGCTTTGTTTTCTGCTCTACTGCAAATGGAAAAATATTTTCCACTCATTTCCTAACAAGAATTTTTCCCCTTAATTTAAATATAGTGTTCAATGGCACTATGTATTACATGTCTAGTCTTTCCTAATGCCAACAATCATCATACCACTTTCACACAGAGACATACGAACATCAAGGAAGTGTCTACTCTGTTCCAGGCACCGTGGCTTTTTGCAAACATGATTGCATTTTTACTACAGCAGCTCTGGGAGTAAATATTATCATTTTTTGATTCAATGTTATTTCTACATCAAATGCTTAGACTTCAAGATGCATGACCTGCTATTTTTCTGAAGATTATTTGCCTGAGAAGAACAAATTAATCACACTTAAGATGTGACAATAACAGAATTACATTTTGTATGTTATGATCTAGGCAATTGGTAGGAGAAATATTCTATCCCAACCAAATTAAAAGTCACCCCATTCTTCCTCTTTCACCTTCTCCAGTAACTTTTGGGAAGAGAAAGTGGAATCTTGCACTCCAGTAGATATTAGATACAAGAGGATTTATATCATGTGAAGACAATAGTTCTTCATATTTTTCCTACTGGTTTGCATGGATAGTTTTCTTCCTTACAATTTCTAGGGAATCTGAGACTTGGACCCACAGTAATTATTCAAAATGTAGTTTGCAGAATTGAGCAGGCTGAATTTGAATTCTGACTTTTCCTCTTATATGTCATACATATATATATGTATATATATTCATATATATATGAAAAAAGTGTATGAAGTGCTTAGTACAATGTTGATGTGCTATGAATGTCCCCTGATTGGTATTTCATATCAATAGTAGTTGATAGGCCCTTGGGTAATCGTTTAGAAGAACTTTTTCTGTCTCTTTTCCACTTGTAACTGAGTGTCACTTACATACCCTCACTGATTGTTTCCCTCTCTCCTGATAAATGGAACTAATACAAGTGGTTGCTTCATAAGTGGAAATTGTTTTATTTCTAAATGGCAGTCAGTGATATTTTCTCAAGAAAAATCATCCATCCAAATGCCCCCTGCCCCAAAACATTCTTTGAGATGAAAGACAAAGGAAAGATGGACTCAGAGTCATGAGTTGCTATGTTTACTGATTAGCCTTGTCTTATCTTCATATATATAACTGAGTGAGCTCTACAGACACATAAGGCATTCCTGGACCTCTGAACATGAGACTACTCTCCTTCATTATCCATAATGCACTGTTTCACACATTTTCACTCTTGTTCCATTAGCAAGACATTTGCTGAGCTTTTATGAAATCAGCACAGACTTATTGGGCACATTTCTATATCCCTGCTGGAGACAGTTTTGGCCACAAAGTGTTCTTTTAGTGTATTTCATAGAGTAGCTCAGAGTGTGTACTGTGCACCCCTTCAGAGCAGAGGATCTTGCCTTTCTGGAAGGCAGCAAAGGCTTGTGGGTACCTAGTGAGGAAGCCCATAAATCTTGCAGCCCGCTAACCTTGGAGTTGGAGTTTTTCATCCCCAAACTGATTCTCTGTGCTTTATAAATGCACTAGATCTGGTAAAGTTTTGCTCTCTTGTGAAATTTTTATCAACTTCTCAGATTTTGCTTTTTTTGAGATTTTAAAAATGAAATGTTTCCATTTTCACTAGTCTATGTTTGCAGTGAGTAATGGTTATGTTCATGGAGAGCTGGAACAGATACATAATGCATCTAATCAATTCTCAAATTGCTGGATTGTCTTTTTATTTCAAAAGAATAATGGTGAACACCTTTTGATTACTTACTGCATGCCAGACGTTTGCTAAGTGCTTTCAATTTTGCATCATTTAAATCTCATTAAGGTTCAGTCCCCATTTAGAGGAGAAAAGAAAGGTGTCTTGTAGTTTTGTTCTCCTCAGGGTGGCAGGCCTAGGATACGACCTCCCACGGTGTGTTTCTTTTTCAGCCCCTCTGTGCACGGCAGTGTGCCACGTGACTCTTAACTGTGTTGAAGGTAAAAAATATGTCAAGTGAATCTGTGAATTCAGAACTGCCCAAAATTTTGCATTTACAAAGTGGAGATGATATTTCCAAACTTATTAAATGAGCTCATATATATGTAGACTTCTAGTGGAATGTCAGAAGTATCATAGTGTGTAAACATTTATTCAGTCCTACAAATTATGCTCATTAGAGAAAACATAAAATGAGTTATATAATCCTGAATCTCTCTTCTTAAGTTATGATCACTGGTGAACATTATGATTTAGATGAAGAATGTTTCCCGAGAAACTTGTGCATTCATCAGCTGAGGTTTTGGAAGGCAGCTGAATCATGAGATGATACTGCTGACTTGTTAGTAGAAGGTAATTTCTGATCAGAAAACATAGGCCACTGGGCGAGTGCGCTGCAAGGACATGTCAATCCTACCGAGCTCCTCCCTTTTCTTGGGTTTCCATTGATTTGAGATTACCTCCGCTATGCTTTCTGCCTTGGAACTGGCAGGCTATTAAGTAAATTGTGAACCTAAATAAACCTCTCCTTCTTTATAAATTGTGGGGATGAGGCTGAAGAATGAATATGCACAAAGGATTTTTGAGGGCCAAGTGGTTAAACAGCACGAAGTTTAAATTTGTCAGGCAGTTTATATCTGTCTGTGGTCCTTCCCCTTTCATGAACAAATTGTCTAGCCCTGAGACAGCCTATTGGCCAAACTGCTTTTCTTGTTTTTTCTCTTATACTGATATTCTAGATAAAAACTAGAGAATTCTTAGCTTTGGTGCTGGTCCTGGGAGTCTCTATAATTCTGGGTGCTTTCAGCACCCACCTGAGCTGGGCTTCTCAATGTTCAAACTCAGTCTTGTCTCTGAGTAACATTTTCATCCTCTGCACTGCCATTGTCACAGACAGTGACAGTGAGGGTAAGGTAGAGTTTTAGTGAAAAGAAACTCGATTAAGATGGGGGGGGCATGAAGGGGATTTCATAGTGTATAATGCATGCAGCCATAAAATGCACCCTGGGGAAATGTGTGGGTTCAGTGGGGAATTGGAGTGGTTTGTGTTGCAGGGTTGTGCATAGCCATGGCATCAATTTTGGAGCATTTGTTTAAATATGAGGACTAATCTGGCTTGAACCTCCTCAGGGAATTGGAGATGAAATGGTACAAAAGACATCATTAAAGTCCTAGTCATTTATGCAGTTCCTACTGTACCTGGCATCTGTCTTCTGTTCACAAAAAAAGCAGGGAAGCAAACTTTCAACAAGGCACTCCTTGGGGCCAGTGTCTGCTCCAAGTGAGGCAAGTTTCCATCCCCAGTGCTCATCTTCCCTGTGGGGAGACAAGACAGACAAACCAGTGGTCTGTGTATTTGACTCTTTTTTCCCCCTAATTATCCAGTTTCTCACTGGGAACATTGAGTTCTTCACAAAGACTGCGGAGATATTCCTGAAAACGCAAAATGCCTCAGTGCTTTCTGAAAGGGTACATGGGAAAAGCAGGTGTGAATACTGATGGCTTCTCTCTCTCCATGCCATGCACTTGGCAAGCCCCCTACAGTGAAGGTCATTCGGGAGTCTCTACCCTCTAGACATGAAAGGTCGGGCTAAAGAAATAGACAGACAGCTTCAGAGCCATACTGGAAGAAAGAGATGACAAAAGCATCCAGGAATGAAAAATATAATAATGATAGCAGCTATGGAGTTAGAAAGATCTAGATTTTAATTGTGAGTTGTGATTTTTAAGAGCATTATCGACTTTAACAAAATTCTTAACTTCTCTGATCCTGTTTCTCCTTTTATAGGTTGAAAATAATAAGTACACCTAGTAGTAGCACAATATGGCTTCCATATGCCCGAAAATAGGTTACAGACTAAATGTTAATATTTTCCCACATTTTACTCTTTTAAAAACCAATAGAGAGAGGTAGTAAAAATAATAATACTAACTGAGCATGGTTCATAAATTCACAATTTGATCTTTCAAATATATACATTGAGTTAGGTATTATTGCAGAACCCAAGGCATAGGGAAGGTAAATGACAGCTAGACACGCCTGATTTAGGAAACAGAGCTTAGGGTGTCTCACTCTGTCACCTGTGCCCATAATTGCACAGTTACACTCTTGAGTTGAGCAAGGAGTTTGCAACCAAGGATTTAAGTGGAGAGAGGGCAGGGAAAGATAGGCCAGGCATTAGTGTTTATACCGCTAGTGTGCTTCTGAGAAAAGGTAAAATATTCAGGGGTAACGATGCACACCTGTAATCCCAGCACACTGAGTGTTTGGGGCAAAAGAGTCACAAGTTTGAGCCCAGCCTGGGCAACTTGGCACTCAGTGAGACATTGTCTCAAAACAAATGAAAACAGGCTGGTGATGTAACACAGTGCAGTGGCTTTGGGCTTTATCCTCCAGCCACGAGAAAAATAATGTTTAAGGGATTTGGCTTTCCATGTCCAAGGCCATGGACATGAACATCATTGTAACAGAAGGCAATAGAAATGCTGTCAGCTGAATCTTTTGACAAATTCTGAAGATCGGACTCAAAGGAGACCTCATCCCATTCAGGCAGCTGAGGCTGGGAACTCACCCTACTGAGGACCCGAAGCTGCAGGTGGCTTGGCCTTAGGTCTTCCACTTCCATTGTCAGGAAAGCATGAAGAAATAAGAGTCAATTTCTGTTTTCCTGGAAACAGCCATATAATGTATAGTCCATATCATGAAATGTAAGTCTTCTATGAGAAGTGTGCCAGACGTGAATCATCCCCATGTGTCATCTATTTGACAAAATGGAGCAACATACAGAAACACGGAAGAGAGCTTTTCTTCATATACACAAGAGGGCTTGTGTATATGGGGTGGGGGGGTTGAAGGATGAGTAGGGAAAGGGGAAAATTGAGAATTAAATTATGACATATACTGGCACAAATTCTCAATGTGGAGTGCAATTGTGGTCCGTATATATAATGTACCAATAAATAAAATTAAATTAAAAAAATAACATGTAAATGAATCTAATCTATAGATATTTTGGAAGTGGTTTCTCTATGTTGGAAATGATATTGGGGGTCAGGGAGCCTACAGAAGCTTTGAAGTGACTTCTGAATTTCTGAGGCACAGTTCTGCTGAGTCATGTGAAGTTCCATGAATACACAGAAGAATAAAGCTCTCTAATTAGTCTCAGAGATGTTCCTTGAGGTCTGCCAAAAGATCAGAGTGGGACCTCAAACCAAAGGAGAGATTCTGAAGGCTTTCTAACAAAAGTTAGTATTACCTGAGATAAATTCTGAAAGCTTAAACAGAAAGTACAAAATGGGGAAGATTATTATAGGAGAAAAAAACTGAACAAAATAATGAGAACCTCACTGAACAATGTGGTCTCTTGTGTTCTTCACTTTGTAGTTTTTGTAGTTCTTCACTTTAGAATGACGGGAGTGGAAAGTACTGGGTGTAACACTTTTATTGGTGAAGAGGATTTTCCCAAACCTTATCATTGTGTAAAGGAGGGAGGAGGGAGGGAGAAGGGGGCAGAAACATAGAGGAAGAGAGACAGAGAGAGAGAGACAGACAGACAGACAGAGAGACAGAGACAGAGAATATAAGAAGGTGAAATTTTACACAAGGAAAACATCTAAAATTGAAGAAGAAATTGAATATATTTCAAGTAGACCATGCAAGGACATTTAAGGAGTACTGGATGATTAGGCTTTAGTTTTGACATACTTATATAAATATTTAGTAGAACAATATAAACCAGTGCAAACCCTGTAATTTCATGGAAATTATTTTTTAGAACAAAGCTAAAGCTATTAGAGTAGTAGTGAGTCAATTCAAACAAAAGTATGAAAGCTATTGCTTGTTTAATTCAAAGATCTAAAGAGTTGAAGGAAGCAAAAGAATCAAAATGAGTTACTAAGTGTGCATTTCAAAGGGAACTTGAGGCTCATAATTTAATGGAAGATTTGGAGTAGCTTGGGGAGTTGAAGAGTAAAGAAAGGAGTCAGAGTCCAGAGAGAGGGAAAAGAAAGAAGGTAATAGAGATGAGATTACACTAACATTTGCATTTTTTGCCACCATGATCAACAGTGAGATGGTGTCTGTCTGTGCAGTACTGAATACTCAACAAAACAGAAATTCCATTGTACTCTCTCTTGGTTGTGCTAGCAGTAGCTGTCCTTCCTCATGGTGCTAATGATGAGTAATGAGGAGGTAACATGAAGGCAACTCTTACAGAAGGGCAGCTGGTCAGTCAGGCTTGTTCTCCTGTAGGGGAGTGGTTAGGATCATACAGAGGGGCTTCAGTGGTCACTGGAAACAAAATAAACAATTTTTATTGTGAAAAATGCATATTATATATTAGAGTTTAACAGGGTCTGGAGTGCTTGCTGAGTACTGAGTCTAAAAAAGCTTCATTTACTATGTTTTTTATAAATGAAAGTAACTAACCTGCCTATGTGGTACATTCCTGAAATTCCAGCTACTTGGTATGCTGAGGCAGGAGGAACTTGAGTTTAAAGCCAGAATCTATTAAAAATAAACTACCAGAGAGTTCTGTTAATTGGAAATAGCCTTCAGAAATAAAGTGTCTGTCGAACCTGACTCTAGACTTCCTGATCTTAGGCTTTTCTCCTTCTGATTTCAGATAATGACCAGACTGATGTGTCCTAAGGCAGAGCGACCAGGAGCCTATGTTCCGAGTTCCTTACTCTTTCTCAACTTCAGAAGCAAGCAATCAAATTAAACCAAATTATAGGGAAGGAGTTAGGATTTTTTTCCAAAAACTTTTCATTGAGTTTCTTGATATATTTCAGGTACAACTTATGATCACGTTCATCATAGGGAGTTGGTACATGTTCATGGTCTGCCTTGATTCTTATTTTTTTCCATTCTGTGCCTTCCCTTCAACTCCTCCCTTCCATATACATTAGTGTTGCTTCTGTTTTTTCCTTCTTACTTTCTATTTATTTCTTTCCCTTCTTTCTTTTGGTCTGCCTTCTCCTCCCAGTTGCCCTCCACCTTGAATAGTTCTTCCTATTTCATAATCACTATTATACCCTTTCATCTTCATTTACACCTTCAGTGTCTCTCACAAAAGAGAAATCATTCAGTATTTACACGAGAGTGTCCTATTTATTTTTCTTGGTGACTTAGATAGTTTGCCAGTGTTTCTCACAGTCTTCAGATTTATATTGGAGACTCATCTTCATCTAGTTCCCTACACAACTTACTTTTGCTGTAAATTTGTATGTGATGATGGGAATGTAAATTATTATACTAATTACATAAAAATAGAGTTTCTCCACAACAACTAAACACAGAGTTACAGTGTGATCTGGGAATCCCACTTTTGTGTATATTTCCAAAGGATCTGAAAGAAGCAGGTCAAAAAGACATCAACATTTCCATGTTCAGTGCAGCACTTTTCACAGTAGAGAAGTTAAGGGATTAACCCAGTGTCTATATGTGAATGGTGACTTACAGGAAACAAGGTAATGGCATTCTATTCAGCTTTATAAAGGAATTCTAATATTTGTCATGGTGGGTAAACCTAAACAATCTATTCCGTGTAATCATCTTAAGAATTACAAATTTTATTGATGTCTATTCTCCTCACTCTTATGAAGACTGGCAAAGACTTTCTAAATCTAAAACCCAATACTGACATTAAGAAAATTTCAATAAATAGACATGTAGCAACTTCATTTAAAATAATCAATTATATGTCAGCCTTATTTGTAAGTAATATGAAAATTCAGTAAATGCTTTATATGTATTTATTAATATAAAATTCATTAATCATAATACAGTAAAAGTGTGTGTCACTAGTGTATTTAGGCAGTTTGTGTGTTACTGGTGTATTTATCCAGAAATGAGTATGATTATGTGAGAAGAGAATATAATAAATGGTAAAAAGATGAAAGAAAGTAAGAAAATAGGGCCCTGGCGATTCAATTCTAAGAAATATCTCACGGAAAGTACATCAGAGTAACCAAAGGTTAAAATAAAACAAATAGATTGAAGAGAAAAGTCATGTCCCATAATATAAAAAGCTATGCTTTGAACTTTTTAAAAAAATGCCAGCTCCCAGGGCAGGAGTGTGACTCAGTGGCGCCATGGCTGCCTGGCAAGTGCAAGGTCCTGAGTTCACTCTTCAGTACTGGAAATAAAATAATGTCAGCTCCCCACAACTGACAAGGTCCAGAAGGTCAAGACCAACCTATCATTTCTTTATCAATATTTTCCTAGTAACTAGCTCATTTCCTACACACAGTAAGCATCAACTATGTATTAATTTGCATTTGACACATTGTACCCTAGCACAGTACCTAATCATAATAGTTTTTTTTTTTTTACTATCGTGTGTGAAAGACAGGGGAAGACACAGTCAGAACCCTCGTGGCAAATTTCAGTCCACCATGAGTCCCACAGCAAAAGGGTTAACAAACAACAAAATTGCAACTTTGAGAAAAAAACTGAGGCTGTGCTCCATTCTTGCTACTCTGAGCAGCAGCAGCAGGAGCAGCCCAATACCACCTTCACTGGTACCAAACCTTCATACCCATAATCCTAGCATGCATAAAACAGGGTAGTTATCCACAATAATCCCTGTAGTTGAAGATCCCATAAGGCAGGGCAGACATCCTTAAATCCGAATAAGTATGTCTGAGTAAATTTTGAGGCCAATAATCCTAGTGCAGTAATCCTTGTAGTTTAAAATCCCACCGGGTGGGGAAGATGTCAGCAATAATACTAGTGATTGATCCCACAGGGCAGGGCAGACATCCTTAAATCTGAGTAAGTAAATCTAGTAACTAAATCTGAGTAAATTGTCCTCAGTTCCCTACAATTGTGCACAAAATGGAAAAGAAACCAATTAACAGGGATTTGAAATTATCCAGTGAGAAATATGCATTCATCATATGCTTGCAAAGGCTCAATTTTAAGTGAGTGGCTTTTCTTGTTTTTTGGCATCATCTTCCCTCAAAATACTCTCCTTCACTTTGAACACACTTCTCCCATTGTCTTCACAACATTCAGAAGCAATTCTGTAAGTCCTCTTTTAATAGTACTTTCAGTTATGCTGTCAAGGCTACCTCAGAATCCTGGATGAATGCAAAACAGTTACAAAGTCATTTTGACTTTGGGAAAGAGCCAGAGGTTGCCTGACTCTGTGTCTGAGGAAACAGCATGATTGTTCTTGAGATCTGCCTTCCTGATGAGTGGCACTTGCCCGCACTATTAACCGTGGTTTTGAGTACATCTCATGGAAATACTCTTTCATGAGAGAATTTCCAGAACTGCTTCAAAAAGTTGGAAGAATGGGGCTGGAGGGTTAGCTCAGTGGTTCCGGTGCCTGCCTCACAAGCAGAAGGTCCTGAGTTTGAACCCCGGTAACCACATACAATGCTGGGTGTGGTGGCTCACGCTTCTAATCCCAGCACTCGGGAGGCAGAGACTGGCGGATTGCTGAGTTTGAGGCTTGCCTGGGCTACATAGTGAGCTCAGGGCCAGCCCGAACTACAAAAAAAAAAAAAAAAAAAAAAAAGTTGGAAGAACAATGTGATGTGTTTAAAGCCCTAGGAATTATTTTGAGGAGGACTTATACAAAAACTGTATATTTTTTACTAAATAGATTTAAAGAATTTAACACTCACCATCTGTTTCAATAGCATCATGTATACCAGGGAGATTATTTATGTCACAGAATATTTTCCAGAAATGTGTTGTTTGGAACAAGAGCCATATGAGCTACTAAACAAACAAAACAACAACAACAACAAAAACCCAGTCGATATGTTTGGGAAACTGTATCTACTGGGGCAGGTCACAAAGTAAAATTTAACAGGCACCTTCATGACCCTTTGAATCCAGTGCAGAAGGAAAAATTAGTCTATTATTTTCATTATATGATATTAAATTGCAAGCAAAGGCTAGAGATGGACCGTTAATGTAGGATCTAGTTTAGAGATTAGAACATACTTTTTCCTATGGAAGAGTCTGTAAATCCCTGGAGTACAGATATTTCTCACATAGCATCATCTATATGCATGTCCAGCAATAGCATAGAATTAAGCTCTGACCATTTCCTAACCCTGGCAGAGATTGAAGAACATGGCTGTGCACAAATCCAGCTCCAAACAAATCACCGTGACCACTGAGGGAGGTCTCAGTGATTCTCATATGTGGTTAAAAATGTCTCTTCCCAAACTTTAGCAAATGTAGTACTGCAGTTACCTCTGTTCAGTTCACACCAAAGTAGTACTGTGGAAAACTTGCCTGTAGTACTGAATTTTCATTTATCCATCTGCCCTGTGCTCAGTGTGACACTTCTGTGTGCTCTGTAGTCTGTGTTCCTATGGTGAACAATCAGTATGGACTTGCTGAATAAAAATTAAGATTTCTTATTTAATTTTTAATAATATATATACTTATTAACAGTTTCTAAATTGTAGCCAGTTTCATAAAATACAACAGTGGAAAGTAAGTCATGAAAGAAAGAAAATACTTGTTTTTCAAATGTCCTACCTTACAGGTTATTTGAGCACAGTGAACATAATTATGTAGAAACTATTAAATCATATTAACATTAGACCTCATTTTTAAAATGTCTGCAGTTGAAATGAGTCACACCATCATGTGTCTATTTGCTACATTAAATTGTTACATTCTTTTCAAGCTAGATTATATATTAGATATGGAAAACATGACACTTCTAGAGAAAAAATAACACAATCATTGTAAATTATATTAGCAACTAAAATAGCATAAAGGAACCTAAAATAAAGAGAAACTATCTAAGGATGATAATAGTATATGATTATTATTTAAGATATATTACAATAAAATACAAACTGCCATTGATCCCCCTGAAAATATCCTCCTCACCCTAAACAAACCGATCTGATCATGCTTGTCACGTTCCGAAGCACTTCTCAACCTTCTCTTCAGTCAGTTGATTTACAAGGTGTGGTCTAAAAAAACATTGTGAATCTATCCTCAATGTGGTCCAGCAGAAAGACAGATTCCTAAAGACACTGCAGTGTGTCCTTAGCTTATTGAAAAGGGTACCACGTGTGGCTTCTGTCTCTTCCTCAAAGTCAAAACGTCCATGAAAGGTAGACAGTTCTACTGGATTCAGTACCCTGAGGCAGCCCCAACAGCACAACCAGAGACACTTGCCAGGCGGGGTTTCCAGAACTGCCTCTGGAAATGTAAAAGCCATCGGTCAGTGGGTTCAGGGAATATATGGAGGCTGATTAATGGTAGTGTCTTTTCCTATAACAGGTGCTTAAAATAATAAAGTAAACAATCCTGTATGCTTTAATCGTACGTTGTACGTTTCTCCATGAGAAAACCGAATAACATGAAGATGGCTATCTAAGATTAATTTTGAAATGTTGTTTTCCTTGCTGTAAACTAACATGTAGCGATTTATAAAACACAAGTGAAAGCTTAGTAGGTGACGTATTCTGTGCTGAGCACTGATGGTGGAAGACAAAGAGCCTTCACAGATTTTAAAATCTTTAATTTAAAATACACGAAATAAATATACACACATTATGCTTAAATACTTACATGCTTCACCAAATAATAACTGCATGTGTAAGACTTATTTACTTTGAAGAGTCAACTGGTAGAATATGCTTACCAAATATTATTTTGATAAAGAAGTCTCTAGACAAGTCCATTGAGATCCATGAAGAGGAAAGACGTGGATCCAGACCCCCCCCCACACACACACATTCATGTGAAACTGCTCTTCCCCTTGAACACTGGATGAAAAGACCCAAAGTTCAAAGAAGTGCCTGACAGAGTACAAAGATTTCAATACACAATGGGTGAATATTTCATATTGCAGGATGATCATTTAACAAATGATGTTAGAAAAAATGGTCAGCAGTTTAGGAGAAAAAAATTAATTAATATGTTTCACACCACATGCCAAAACTGTCGATAGAGTCATTAAGTATACACGCTCAGAATAAAATAAAATAGAGTGAGTCAGACCTTATAACAAAAATAAAATCAATTAAGAAAATAAGAACAGAATATTTACAAATAAAAATACGAAAAATAAATAAAATGCAAGAACAAACACTGACACCCAATTTAATTGACATAATTTATAATATAGCTTTTATATCTGATGAGAAATATACTCACACAAACTGATGAAGAAAAATATCATCAAATCTTTAATAGAAATAGACAGAAAAGTGAATGAGCAGAAACACATTTGAGTTTAAAAGACATATTCTGACCAATAATCATAGATATGTACAATAAAGCTATTAAAATGCATGACAGATATGTTTTATTAGAAAGAAGGATGACATAACTGTGAAATGGCTATATTAAAAGTAGACTGGTTTGTTTGTAATTGATAAACCCTGTGAAAAGACTAATCAACTCTTGCCTTCCTTCACCAAGTCCATGGCTTTCATCCTGAAGGACAGTTCATTCTGCTTCCAAAATGTATTTTGGATTTTATGCACTCGCTATTTCTACTTTTTATGAATCAGTTGTCTGATGGTCTGTACAAAACATCTGACACCCACAGCCAAATGGAGAACAGAATTGGCTCATGTTTTCAAGGGATTCAGTGCATGGGCAGATTTAAGGTAGAAGCATCATAGCAGAAGAGCAAAGCTGCCTAATTCACGGCAACTAAAAAGCAGAAAAAAGAAACAGTATGAGAGGAAGCAGGAAGGGACCAGACACAAAGCCCGACATTATTCCTTGGTGAGCCTCCCCAGACATATCCAGAAGACATTATTTTAAATCTTTATTGGTATATTGCATATACACATCTCACTGCCAGATCCCAAAGCCAATCAACTTGACCTTCCATGTTAACCACCTCCTACTTCTATCACCTTAGTTTAAACTTAAGAAAGATCTTTTCTTTTTAAAAAGGTTTTATTAATGTATTTTTATTAGTATACTTGTGCAGTACTAATGAGGAGTCTGCATATGTGTATAGCACATTTCAATTCTTTTTTTTTGTTTTGTTTTTTGTTCCCTTCCCCTAACATCCATCTCCTGCTTCCTCCAAATCTTAATCCTCTTCTCATTTGAAAAGGGTGTACTTGTATTATTTTCTTGTATTCTTTTTTTTAAAACCTCCTTTCCCTTCCTTCTCATTCCTTCTCTATTTCTTATTCCTCTTTCTATTTGAAAAAGATCTCCATGCTTCCTATTATCTATACTTTCTTTTGCTCTTTATTTATGTTTAGAGTTTCTCATGGAAAAGAAGCAATGTGATATTTAAACATCTGTGATTTATTTTACTTAACATTATAATCTTGAGGTGCCTCTATTCACCTACAGATGGCTCTGGTTTATCTTTATGGCACAGTAGTATTACATGGTGCATTAATTACATTCGTGGACATACAGGCTGTTTCCAAGATTTACATCTTGTTGGAAAGATAGTAACTGCATCCTCTCATCACTTTGCTTCGAGTCTTGCTTACCTTGAAGGCAGAATAGGAAAGATATTTATAAAGCATAAGTTGAACAAACTTTTTATTATTTAAAGGCTCCATTGGTCCCTACTATATGTAGAATACAAGCTCTACTCCCAGTTTTGGCCCACAAAGTGGCCTTCACTGGTCTGCAGCCACATTTTCTGTCACTCCTTTCTCCTTCCTCCGGAATGCGCTGGCCACTCTGCTTTTCCTGTTGTCTTTGCATTTCAAGCCATCCCCTTAACACAGCGCTCCTTTTGCAAAGAATACCCTCCCGTCCCTTCTTTCCCTCAAGGAGTGGGCCTTCCCTCACCCATGGACTTGTGTCCTATGCCTTCTCACTGTAGAGAGGAGACTTTTCTAGCGTGGTGCCTACAGCAAATCCCCTTTCCCGCCACTCCTAGCCCACTCTCGCTCTTCGCCAGTTCCTTTCATTTTCGTTCAGTTCACGAAATGTACGATTCTTCTTGGCTCATTTTTTCTTGGTGATCAATTCATGAAATTCTTGGTTTCATGACTACACAGTCTACTCTGGACTGCCCTCTAATTTTAGTGTCTTAAACTGTGCTGTGTGAGCATTTAGTTGGCTTGCGGTAACTAAAAAAAAAAGAATAAATCAGTTAGTGAAATCTCTTCTTTCTCTGAAGTCTTCATACTTCTCTCCTAACTTTCTATGTCTTACTCTAAGTGTTGTGTGTATTTAGAGGTTGCTTACTGCACTCAAGATGAAATACAAGATAAACCTTCAAATGAGCAAAGCAGTTTCTTACGGCTGAAGTAACAAATTACATGGCGATAGTAATAATATGATATAAAACATTTTAGGAAAAATTAAAGTTATACTCATATCCACAGAAGGATCAAAACTATATAAAAAGATAATAACTATATCAAAAAATCAAAACTGTTCAGATGCTAAAGGGAAGAAGAAATTGTGGATATTATTGTAGGGTTTTTTCCCAAATTATTTTATTTTCCGGATGTTTGCAAAATATTTTCAATTTGGGGCAAAGTTCTCACGAGATAAAGAATACACCAATATGTTTTTGCAAAAACAAAAATACAAATCCTTTAATATATTTTCTGACTATTATAATACCTGCCTTTGATGTTGCTTTGAGATAATTATTATGACTATTTTTGGAAAAGAAAAGAGTACAATTAAAGTAATCTGTGGTGTACTCATTTAGGGGAATGATGTCCAAATTCATTTGCTCTACTGTGTCCTTATTTTCAACATTTATAAAATGTAGAAATTTGGACAAGAAAATTGCTTTGTCCTCTTTCACAGCACTATAAACATATTTATTATTCCATAGATAACTTTCCTCATTGATTTGTTTACTTACTGTTTTAAGGGCCGGCCTGGCAGGTGAATTCCTACAGAAAGGATTCCTCTTAAGTTTCCTAACACGTTGATTTCCTCTGGAGAACTTCACAAATGTGGATACGCAGTTCCTCCCCACTCAGGTTTTCTTATGAATTTGGTTAGGGAGTAGGGCCCTTTGTCAGTGTTACAAAGTTCTCTGGATAATCATGTTGGAGACTCACTGCTTCTGGACCACAGCTGTACCTGCTTTCTCTTTATCTCTTTCTTTCTCTTCCTCTTTCTCTCCTCTCGCTCTCTCTTTCTTTTTCCTTCCTTCCTTCCTTCCTTCCTTCCTTCCTTCCTTCCTTCCTTCCTTCCTTCCTTCCTTCCTTCCTTCCTTCCTTCCTTCCTTCCTTCCTTCCTTCCTTTCTTTCTTTCTTTCTTTCTTTCTTTCTTTCTTTCTTTCTTTCTTTCTTTCTTTCTTTTTCTTCCTTTCAACAGTGTCTCACTTATAGTCCAGGCTGACTCTTAACTCATGATGTCTCCCAGGCCAGCCTCAAAGTCCCAGCAATCCTCCTGCCTCAGCCTCCCAAGTGCTGGGATTACAGGTGTGAGCCACCATGCCCAAGACTGTGGTGTGTGGTACCAGGGATCAAACTTGGGACCTTGCACTTGTGAGGCAAATGCCAGCACCACTGAGCTGAACCCCTGCCCCTCCCTAAACATTTCTTTTTCTTTTTTGGTGGTACTAGGGATTGAACTCAGGCCCTTGTGCTTCCAAGGTAGGTGTGGCACCACTTGAGCTAAATCCCTGGCCATCCCTGAACATTTCTAAAGGGGAAGGCCTGAGTCTGGAGTGTTCACTCAGTTTCAACCTATACCCATGAAGAAGAAGAAGAAGAAGAAGAAGAAGAAGAAGAAGAAGAAGAAGAAGAAGAAGAAGAAGAAGAAGAAGAAGAAGA
>PVIC010017541.1:0-32641 GCA_004025085.1 Thryonomys swinderianus
AAGAAAAATATATTCTTTTGCTTTGTTTAATACAGAGAGCAGCTGGGCATGGTGGCGCATGCCTGTAATCCCTGCACTTGGGAGGCTGAGGCAGGAAGATCTGCGTGAGTTCAAGGCCAGCCTGGGATACATAGTGAGTGTGAGGCCAGCCTGAACTGCATAATGATATTTTGTTTAAAAAACAAAAACGAAGCAAAACAGAACAATACCCACCCTAAACCAATAGGTGCTAGCATTTTCTGCATTTCTTTTTTTATTGTGAAAATCTTACTGTTGCCCAGAAAATTCATTTTTGTTGTGACCATAGAGTAGTATGTTTAGTTTTCAGGTGATGGATATTGAGAGTTTCTAGCTACACTGAATATCTTATGCCTGTCTAGATGTATTATCTGTGAGATTAATTCCTACAAGTGAAGTTTTTATATTTAAGTTTGATGGCTATTACTGAATTGCCCAACAAAGAGATTCATACTCTTAGCAAGATATGACATGCGCCTTTCAGTTTTTTTTTTTTTTTGCTTTTGAGACAGGGTCTCGCTTTGTAGTTCAGGCTGGCCCTGAGCTCACTATGGTGCCCAGGCAAGCCGCTGCAAACTCAGCAATCCTCCTGTCTCTGCCTCCCGAGTGTTGGGATTGCAGGCGTGAGCCACCATGTCCGGCATTAGTTTTTTTTTTTGATGGTACCTGTGATCGAATTTGGGCCCTTGTCCTTCCAAGGTAGGCGTGGCACCACTTGAGCTAAATCCCTGGCCCGTGACATGTACCTTCATGTGTCAGGTGGTCCTGATTGGGTCTGTCTCATAAATAATGGAAGAGTATCAGCATAGAATCACCTTGGTGCTGAAAATGCAGATAGCTGGTTGAAGGAGGCAGGAACATGGATTTTTAATGTTACTCAGATGAATCCTATTTATGGGTCACCATCTTGTAGACTTGGAGACAGCAAATGGTAAAGCTTTGCCATGTTTGCTGTTCTTATTTTAGAACAGTGCCCAAACCTCGTGTTAAAAAGCAGCCTAAGATCCAGCGTGGAAAAAGGAAAAAGCAAGATTCTTCTGATGATGATGATGAAGATGATGAAGCTCCCAAAAGGCAGACTCGTCGGAGGGCGGCTAAAAATGTCAGGTGATTTGTGCCCTGGAGCTCTGTGTTGGTGGGAGAGGCATGGTGGTGTTGGTTAGAATTTAGTTCTGAGAAGGTAAAGATCGTGCTTGTGCTAGATAAAAAAGAACAGCCCAGGGCTGGAGTAAAGTTAGCTCAGTGGTTCCGGCGCCTGCCTTGCAAGCGCAAGGTCCTGAGTTCAATTCCCAGTAACCACATATGCTGCTGGGCATGGAGACTCACGCCCACCAACAATCAATACCGCACACCACAGTGCCGGGCGTGGTGGCTCACGCCTGTCATCCCAGCACTCGGGAGGCAGAGACAGGAGAATTGCTGAGTTCGAGGCTTGCCTGGGCTACATAGTGAGCTCAGAGCCAGCCTGAACTGCAAAGTGAGACCCTGTTTCAAAAAAGAAAAAAAAAAGAACAGCCCACAACCTGAAGCGGGTTCGGAAATCTGGCGAGCCTTCTGGAGAAGGGCGGTGCTGACCCTTTGCGACAGGCCAGCAGACGAAGCAGCTCACCTTAGACGGCTTCAAGTTCATGTCCTTTCTAGGGTGTTATTTTAATTCTGTAATCCTTTAGGAAAAATGTTGGCATTATATTCTCACTTTTGACTTGTTCTTCTGAATCAAAAAAATTTTTCTGAGATCCAGTTCATGTATTGATATTTGGTTATAAAATTTTGAAGCATTGATGGTGAGAGACATATTAAAAATTAATATTTTACCTGATTGAAATTAAAAGACAGTTTCCTAATGTAGCATGTGTGGGTTTCTTTTGATCTACTTGGAAATGGTGAAGCTGAATTCTAGATATGCTAATTAGTTATTATTACTAGGAAATAACATTTCTGGAAATTCCCAGTAGTTTGGCAGTTTTTAAATTTTGTCATCTTGGTATTGGGAGACAAAACACAGAGTTGAAACATTTAATCTTGCCTTTTGTTCAAAAGAGCAGCAAATTTTCTCTGTCATTATTTGTTTTCTTTAGAATAATTTCCTTGTTTTTGTAGTAATGAGGTGATATTACAAAATGAAAAGGAAGGGGCCGGAGGGTTAGCTCAGTGGTTCCAGCGCCTGCCTCGCAAGCGCAAGGTCCTGCGTTTGATCCGCGGTAACCACATATAATGCTGGGCGTGGAGACACGCCCACCAACAACACCGCATACCACAATGCCGGACATGGTGGCTCACGCCTGTCATCCCAGCACTCGGGAGGCAGAGACAGGAGGATTGCTGAGTTTGCGGTGGCTTGCCTGGGCACCATAGTGAGCTCAGGGCCAGCCTGAACTACAAAGCGAGACCCTGTCTCAAAAAAAAAAAAAAAATGAAAAGGAAAATATGGATGTCCTAATTCTCCATATCCTCATTACACAAATCATTATAAAAACACTATTTTTAGTTTGAAATACAAGTTAGCCTTCTTGCACCTAGGGACAAAAGTAGTCTTGAGTCCACTGAATGGCAAGTCTGTGCAACAGACCAAGAGCATAATTCTTTATGCTAGTGATGTTATATGTGGAAGTGTTTAATCCTGAAAGCAGAGTTTCTCATTGGCTTAGCATTATTTTTGATGCAGTTATAAAGAAGATGATGACTTTGAAACTGACTCAGATGATCTCATTGAGATGACTGGAGAAGGAGTTGATGAACAGCAAGATAATAGTGAAACTATTGAAAAGGTCTTAGACTCCAGACTGGGAAAGAAAGGAGGTAAGTGTCTTGTGGAGCCAGATACTCCTTATGTGTGCTTGGTAAGGCTCAGGTTTTATGTATTTTAACCTAAGGCGATGAATGTTAGCAAGCGTTTAATTTGTCGTGAGAAGTGGAACTGTGACCTAATTGTGTTTCAAGAGCCAAAGGCAAAGGAATGTATCTAGTGTCTTTGAGATTTTAAGTGAAACTGGTGAAATGCTAATGGTTTGTAAAGCAGTAATACAGATACTTACCTATTAGATATTTGTTCATTAAGCAAGTCAGGGTCTAGTTAGTTCTTTCCGAATATACCAGTTTATACTGTATTGGTTAAATTCATATTTGGGTAACAGTTTTTAAAATGCAGTTGATGCCAGACAAGATGGGAAACACATAGAATCTGAGCACTCAGGGGCCTGAGGCAGGAGGATTGTTATGAGTTCAAGGCTGGCCTCTTATTGCATAGTGAGACCCTGTCTCAAAAAAAGAAAGAAATACGTGTTTGAGATATCTAATAACTTAGTTGCTTTAAAGTAACCTTTTCATAAAGGAAATATCAAAATAATACATACCTTTTTTTTTTGGTTACTTATTCTGGCTTCATTCTAGGTAAAAGTCAGTAAAACTTTGGGAGGATGGGTGAGGAGGGGTTTTCCTTTTTTTTTCTTTGAGACAGGGTCTCGCTTTGTAGTTTAGGCTGGCTCTGAGCTCACTGTGTAGCCCAGGCAAGCCTCGAACTCAGCAATCCTCCTGTCTCTGCTTCCCGAGTGCTGGGATTACAGGTGTGAGCCACCACACCTGGCACTGTGGTATGTGGTATTGATTGCTGGTGGGTGTGAGTCTCCACGCCCAGCATTGTATGTGGTTACCGGGGATTGAATTCAGGACCTTGCGCTTGTGAGGCAGGCTCCAGAACCACTGAGCTAACCCTCCAGCCCTCCTTTTTCTTTTAGTTAGGATTTCACCTTGGCCTAGAGCTCATGATCCTCCTCCCTTGGTCAGATGCTGTAGCGGGTCTGTATGCAGGAGCCTCAGCACCTGGCAAGTGAGGAGAGTTGCTCTGATTATCTTTTCTCCTGCAATCTTGGTAAAGAGGGGTTTGATTGCTGAGTAAAGAGGGACCACAACATAGGATGTTGCCCTCTGTTTTTGTTATTACATTTTGAGTTCACTGCAAATTTTGTACTGTGTTAAAATTGGGTTGACCTTTTGAAAATACTGGAGATTACTGATTGAGTTCATATTGTGCTGTGAGTTGGTGTTTATTTCAAGTCACAGTGTTGGGTGCTTCATCCAAAAAGGCACTTGACACCAGTTGCTTCTCTGGGAAGCTTTTCAGTGTCGTTTTGTATCTGCTTTTAAAGTTTACTGAATTTTTCTACAGCCACTGGAGCTTCTACTACAGTGTACGCTGTTGAGGCTAATGGAGACCCGAGTGGCGACTTTGATCCTGGGAGAGATGAAGGTGAAATCCAGTACCTTATCAAGTGGAAGGGCTGGTCTTACATCCACAGCACATGGGAGAGTGAAGAATCCTTACAGCAGCAGAAAGTGAAGGGCCTTAAAAAGCTGGAGAACTTCAAAAAGAAGGAGGATGAAATCAAACAATGGTACGTCTTCCATCATGGGTTATAGGATCTTTCTAGCCTAGGGAAAGGGAAGGGTATAAAGTAATGCATGGAGAATATGTCTATTAAGATCTTAGATTTTTCCTTGATTGTCTTGGACATGGAGCCATGTGTAGTTCTGTTTTGTGAAAACAGAGGGCCGGGGATTTAGCTCCGTGACACTGTGCCTGCCTGGCAAGTGTGAGGTCCTGAGTTCGATCCCTGGTCCTATGAAAAAATTATGATCTGAATACAATATACATTTTTGTATGGCTACTGACATTGTAGAATTATTGTCTTGCACAGTGAGCACTGTCCACCTGTCCTCTCTCCCTCTGCACAACAAGGGTGGAAGAGCTGCTGTGTTCTAACCTGTTTTGTAGCTGGGAAGAGTGAGGCATAAAGAAACTGCAAGTCAGCTCAGAGCCTGAGTTTTGGTGGGCTGAGTCGGGAGCCCATTTTCTAAAGCACCTTGTTATCTTCCTGTGGAAGACTGGGATGGTTTAGGTGTGGAGAGATGTTATAGAACTCCGGATTATGCACACGTAAAACTAATCTTGGTTTTACCAATTGACAGTAATTATGTTAGAGTGCTTTAAAATTTTTTTTTTTATTGAGACGGTCTCACTTTGAAGTTCAGGCTGGCCCTGAGCTCACTGTGTAGCCCAGGCAAGCCTGGAACTCAGCAATCCTGCCTCTTCCTCCTGAGTGCTGTGAGCCACCGCACCCAACATTTGTGGTATGTGGTACTGATTGCCGGTGGGCGTGAGCCACCAGGTCCAGTATTGTATGTGGTTACTGGGGATCAAACCAGGAGCTTTGCGCTTGGTGGAACCACTGAGCTAAATTTCTGGCTCTTAAAAAAATCTTTAGGCTAAAGTATAAGACTGCTAAAGGGACAAATGGAAGTAAGTAAGTTTCTTACCATGAGTTTTTACTCTGATATATATATGTAGATCTCTAAAAAATCTAATTGGCATATATTTTTCTATTTGTTTTCTTTTCAGGTTAGGGAAAGTTTCCCCTGAAGATGTAGAATATTTCAATTGCCAACAGGAGCTGGCCTCAGAATTGAATAAACAGTATCAGATAGTAGAGAGAGTAATAGGTAAGTATGTAGAAATTCAGATAGCCATGTTTAAACTGAAAGAACAAACACTTTTGCTGTTAGGAAAATAGAAATTTAAAATTATTTGGAGGTCTGCTTTTTTTTTTTTTTTTTTTTTTTGCTTTTGAGACAGGGTCTCACTTTGTAGTTCAGGCTGGCCCTGACCTCACTATGGTGCCCAGGCAAGCCACTGCGAACTCAGCAATCCTCCTGTCTCTGCCTCCCAAGTGCTAGGATTTGGAGGTCTGCTTTTTGAGACTAGACAGATGGTGATTCATTTTGGAGAAAAATGTACAAGATGCGTTTATAAATTAGGGTGTGGAAGGTGACAAAAAGAGGTGTCAAAAATGATAGTGAGGGGCTGGGGATTTAGTTCCGTGGATCTAGCACCTGCCTTGCAAACATGAGATCCCAAGTTTAAGGTCCAGTAACCCCCTCAAAAAATGATGGGGTCATTGGCTTGGATATAATATGTATAGGAGAATAGAGGTGCCGTGTATGAAATGGAAAGATGCAGGGAGGATCTGATTCGGGTGTAAAACTCAAATTCTTAGTTTGATGTTTCAGATTTGACTGACTTTAGGCACCTAAGGGAGAGTACTTTGAAGGTCAGAACATAGGTTTCTGTCCGGGTTAGAGGTTTAAATTTGAATATTTGGTAGTGGGTAGGTAGTGTTGAAAGCCTAAGGTTGAATGAGGTCACGTGAAATGACACACCTGGTGAGAAGATGGCGAGAGCATGCCATATGTAGGAGTTGGAGAGATGCTAGTGTGGGAGGGGGTGGATCATGTGGTGGGGGCAGGCGTGGCCTGTGAGACTGCCAGTTTGTAACCAGGGGGTTTCCTCGGCTGTGGAGGGAGTGCTGTCAGGGCAGTGGGCATGGCCTAGGGAAACGGACCCACGGGATGGTGCGGTGCAGACCTCATGGGGGTGGGCTCTAGTTAATGAGATGGGGCCCCACCGAGTTGTTGGGGATTTCTAAAGGGATTAGAGCAGTGGGGTGTTAGCATGTGATGGTGGTGCGGAGAGAGTGAGAATAAGACTTTATTCATGGGTTCATTTCATAGTCTGGACTGGCCTTAAACTTGCTTTGTAGTAGCCCAGGCTAGCTTCAAGCTCCAAATCTGGCTGACTCACAGGCATGGGCAGTACCACCATGGCCAGCTGAGAATAAGGCTTAACTTCTTTCTGGTGGCACTCGGGGTTGAACCCAAGGCCTTACAGTGAGCTACATCCCCAGTTCTTTTTTAGTCTTTTAAATTTTGAGACCGTCTTGCTAAGTCTCTTGTACTTGACTTGAACTTGCAATTCCCCTATCTCAGCCTTCCAGCAGGCTGGGATTATAGGCATGCACCACCACACTTGGTTAGAAAGACATCTTTTTTGTCGTTTTTGATGTGACGTCCCATCATCCCTGGGCACTGGGTAGCTGACTAAGCCTACCACCGCCCTGCAAATCACAAGCTTATGCAGAGAGAAAGACCGGAGCCAGGGAGTGCTGAGCCACTCACGCACAGCCCTCTTCTTATTTTCTGTATGCCACAACTTGCAGGTTATGGAAACAATTTTTTCTTTTTTTTTTTAGTTTTTTGAGACAGGGTCTCAGTTTTATAGTTCAGACTGGCTCTGAGCTCACTATGTAGCCCAGGGTTGCCTTGAACTCACAGCAATCCTCCTGCCTCTGCCTCCCGAGTGCTGGGATTATAGGTGTGAGCCACCATGCCTAGCCAATTTTTATTTTTTGTCAATACTGTTTATTCTCATTTCTCTTTTTTTGGCAGTACTGGAGGTTGAACCCAGGGACTTCATACTGACAGCCTCAGCCACTTTTTTTTTTATTGGAGACATGGTCTTATTAACATGCCCAGGCTAGTGTTGAACCTGGAAATCTGCCTGCCTCCTCTCAAAGTATTGAGGTTACTGGTGTATGGCACAGGCCTGTCTGAAAGTTCTTTTTTTTTTTTTGAGACAGGGTCTCGCTTTGTAGTTCAGGCTGGCCCTGAGCTCACTATGGAGCCCAGGCAAACCTCGAACTCAGCAATCCTCCTGCCTCTGCCTCCCACCACGCCCGGCACTGTGGTATGTGGCATGGATTGCTGGTGGGCGTGAGTCACCACGCCCAGCATTGTATGTGGTTCCCGGGATCCAACTCAGGACCTTGCACTTGCGAGGCAGGCGCTGGAACCACTGAACTAAATCTCCGGCCCCTGAAAGTTCTTTTTTAAAGATGAGATACAGTAAATTAATTTCTACTTGTACTCATAAAACCTTTTACTCATTTTTTCTTGATATGGTTGTAACTTTTTTGTCTTATTTTATTTTGCATTTCTTTAGCGGTAAAGACAAGCAAATCTACATTGGGCCAAACAGATTTTCCAGGTAAGCAAGTATTCTTGTTTGTAAAGGTTCAGCATTTAGTAGCACTTGATGTCTTACAAATTACTTCAATTTTCGCTGCCTGATATTTCATTAGGTAGGTCTTAACAGTTGTTGATTTGTGACTTTTTATATGTGATACGATACAGCTCACAGCCGGAAGCCAGCACCTTCTAATGAACCTGAATATCTATGCAAATGGATGGGCCTGCCCTATTCAGAGTGTAGCTGGGAAGATGAAGCTTTGATTGGAAAAAAATTCCACAACTGTATCGACAGCTTCCACAGTCGAAACAACTCAAAAACTATACCAACCAGAGAGTGCAAGGTGTAGTGATTGTTGGCTCTTGGTTTTTCGGGGAATGGATGTACAGAGGATTAGTCATGTGGTTGGATAGGGAGGGCAGAAAATATTGTAACAGTAAAATAATTATTTCCATTTGGAAGTAATAGAAGATTGAAGTGTGAACTTAATAATTATTACAAGTCTAGGTATTTAACTCAGCAGCATAGGGGCTGTCTGCCAAGTGCAGGCACTTGAGTTAGATCCTTGGTCCCCAGAAAATACAAAAAGCCCAATGCCAGGCATGGTGGCTCAATCCTGTAATCCCAGCACTTGGGAGGCAGAGGCAGGAGGACTGCTGAGTCTGAGGCTTGCCTGGGCTACATAGTCAGTTTAAGGCCAGCCTGAACTACAAAGTGAGACACTTGTCTCAAAAAAAAAAAAAAAAAAAAAAGGACAGCAGAAAAATCATTATAGTAAAAAGGAGAGGATGAGTTGAAAGATGTCTGTCTTGTTACTTTTTTGTTTCTGAGACAAACTACCAACACCCAAGTTGAAAGAGGGAAGGTTCAGTTGGCTCAGTTTGTAGAAGCTTCAGTCCGTAGTTGGCTTGCTCCGATGCAGGGTGGAACGGCAGAGGGCCATCCCAGAGAAACAGTTCATGGCATCCAGAAGGCAGCAGACAACAAGCGCCAATGCTAGTCTGTCTTAATGCACTTTCACTTGTGGAGGGGCATTCATACACCAAACCAGTCGATGGACTGATCGTTAAATCTCCACACACCCCAGATCAGCCATCTTTCAAAAGCCCCATCTGACAGCATGAAGCTTTGCAGGGTGGGCATATCTAGACACAAGTCATAACAATGACCGCTCACTTTAATTTTGTAATTCACAGAATTAGGGGAATATTTAAAGATGAGGCACTTTAGAAGAGGGGACAGGAAAAAGATGTTTTGTATGTACACCATTATTTTGTTTGCTAACTTGGTTGTTCAGATGGAATTTACTCCATTTGGAGAGGGCTGGCGTGGGTCCTCAGAGTGGTAACTGTGCACATAAGACTTGAACTGTGCTTCTGAGAAGTTCATGTTCATGTTAGCAGCACAGAACTCGTGTCTGTGAAAACCAGTGGGATCAATTGCAGGTCAGGTGAGTTTGATGTGAGTCCATAGCTGGAAAAGTACCGAGGTGTGGAAGTCACTGAGATTGTGCCCTTGAAGGGATTTCAGGAGAGGATTTTCATGTTTGAACCAGCCTGTGAAGAACGGGTTGGTACACAATGGATAGACAGGACAGAGTCCATGGAGTTTCACTTCCATGAGAGGTACTAAGAGGAATACTGTGGTTTTGTACACCCCAGGCTTGAAGAGGGAGATGAGTATATTTAGGTGAAAATGTGTGCCTTGACTCCCTTGAAGGAAGTGCACTTTAGTTTGGTTCTGGGGGTACTGGGACCCTCCTGAATAGAACAGCAGGCTGAGAGCCAATTTTGGGAAGCTTTGCGTAGTGTCTGTGCAGGAGGCTAAAGCCTGAAATCCATCTGTCCCTCCACATAGATGTCATCGAAGTTCACGCATGAAGAAGTAGTGTGAGGGTCAGGTCTGGCAGGAGTGGACAGTTGTTGGGGCTGGAGTGTGGGTGAGAAGTTGGCTTCTGTCCCTGCCGGGTTCCCATATGTAGCACACGGAGTCCCAGGACCTTGTCAGTCAGATCCAGGCCGACAGGCTCCGTGGGGCATTTGTCTCCAGAGAAATGTCCTGAAAAAGACATGTGTGGCCAGATAATTTCATGGCCTGAATCAGTCCTGAATAAATTTCACCTGTAAATTCACATAATGGAGGCATATGATTACATTTTGGATAGTCACAGTTAAAGAAATGTGTATAATTTTCAGTCAATTGTTTTCCAAACTGTGTGGCCCCTAAGTCCATATTATGTAGACACTACTTAGCCTTCTTAGGTGTTGCTCGTCACCCCTTGGCAATAAGAACAGTGACTTTGCCTTCAGAAAACCAGATTCATGTAATCGTGGGCCTTAGGCAGGGACTACTTCTCAGAATTTATACACCCTATTGTAATTACAGCATCTTAGGGTTACCCATTTAGTTGCATTTAGGATATGACAGATTTTCCAAGAGTTTTTTTTTTTTTTTTTTTAGACTTAAGCTGTCTTGGGGCTCACTGTTTGGCTTAGGCTGTCCTCGAACTCATCCTGCCTCCGCCTCCCAAGTTCTGTGGTTACAGGCATGCACTGTCCTGTCCTGCGTCTTGTGTGCTTTTTAGAGGAGGACACCATAAAACAAGTGCTGAATAAGTGCGGTGATGCAAAACCAGGGGCTTTTTAATGTTGTTACAAACTTATTTTAGGAAAGGAGCAAGGTAACCAGTATAAACTGTAGGAATAGAATATCATCAGCAGAGGGGAGGTGAGGTAGACGTAGTGGTTAATTTGTGCAATTTCAATTTTTTACTTTGGTATGGACCACATACATTGTCGTAGGATTTTAAATCAGGGAGAGAGAAAATTTTCTCATGTTTGGGCTGTGTTACTTTTTGCCTTTCAGGCCCTGAAGCAGAGACCACGATTTGTAGCTCTAAAGAAACAGCCAGCATACTTAGGAGGGGAGAATCTGGAGCTCCGAGATTATCAGCTAGAAGGTCTTAACTGGCTTGCTCATTCCTGGTGCAAGTAGGTCAAAAATACTTTGCATTTTCTTTACTGTTTTTGGCTTCTGTGCGGTTACCCTCATTACAGAGCGCTGGGGACCCACGTAGGCCTTGACAGTTTAACAGCAGGCAGATGCACTGTGTGTAAACTGTACAGAAAATTTGTTGCCTCTGAGATTCATAGATAATCTATATCTTCCTTCCTGCAGCCACATGGTTCTCTTCTGTACTTTTCCTCTAAAACTAGTTACTCTGTGGGATACAGTGTGGTTTTCAGATTTTTTATTTCTTCCTGATGAATTAAATGACTTGTTTTTCTACTCATTTAAGTTGCCTTTAACTGTATTTTACTTCTAGTCCTCTCTGGTTCCGTGTTTAAGTACGTATCACGTATGTGCAAACAACCAACTACACTTAATTACTCTCAGTGGCCCTGTGTCAAAGAAACTTTTTTTTAGTCATGGTTGCACAGATCCGTCCCCAGTTTCCTGGCAGGTTTGGCTACTTTTTATTTTTCAAACAAATTTTTTTTTTTTTTTTTTGAGACAGGGTCTCGCTTTGTAGTTCAGGCTGGCCCTGAGCTCACTATGTAGCCCAGGCAAGCCTTGAACTCAGCAATCTTCCTTCCTCTGCCTTCCGAGTGCTGGGATTACAGGCGTGAGCCACCACGCCCGGCTTTTCAAACAAATTTTGCTATGCCTATTTTCTTCAGGTTTTTTTTCTTGTGTTTAATATATATATTATATATAATATGTATATTTTTCTATTAATACCTTCTTGAGACAGAGCCCATTTTTTTTAAAACACGGCTTCTGAATCTGTGGTCAAGGGGATACCTGCTTTTGAATCTTCAGTGGTGCTTATTAAAAATACAGACTCCTGGCCCGAGATTTAGCTCAGTGGTTCCAGCGCCTGCCTCGCAAGAGCAAGGCCCTGAGTTCAATCCCAGTGACCACATACAATGCTGGGCGTGGTGACTCACGCCCACCAGCCATCAGTACCACATCCCACAGTGCCGGTTGTGGTGGCTCACACCTGTAATCCCAGTACTCGGGAGCCAGAGGCAGGAGGATTGCTGAGTTCCGGGCTTGCCTGGGCTACATAATGAGCTGAGGGCCAGCCTGAGCTACAAAGTGAGACCCTGTCTCAAAAAAAAGAAAATACAGACTCCTGTGCTGTCTTTTAGATGTTCTCGCTCATGGGTCTAGGGTGAGGTTATAGAAATTGGATGTGCTGCCTGTTTCTCCTGTAGACTGTTGTGTTTAGTACAAGCCCCATGTGTCTGCAGGTGTAGGGAATAGTGCAGGTAGCACTGAAGGGCCTGGGCCCAGGCAGTAGAACTGGGGCGACTGGAGTTCTCAAGACCCGTGGCTGGCAGGCTAGAGGGGTCCACAGCAGTGCTGCTTGTCAGACTGCCCATGTGTGCCATATTGGTGGGTCTGAGGTTACACACCGTGCACCTTACAATGAGACTTGCCTTCTCTGTTAGAAGGGGACCCTGAGGGAGAAAGTAGGACTCAGCGCCCTAAATGCAGGGTGAAGAACATAACAGTCTCATCAGGCTCTCACAGTAATTTGAATCTTGATGCTTACAGATCACGTCATTCTGCCATATATGGCTTCTGTTTTCTTCTTCCTTATGCAGATAAAGGAAATATATTTGGGACTCACAACGATGTTTTCTGTGCTGTCATTGCAGTTTATATACACACTAGTTTTTGATGAGCTAATGATTGCTTTGTTTTGCCTTTTTCTGCAGAAGTAACAGTGTAATCCTTGCTGATGAAATGGGCCTAGGAAAGACCATCCAGACCATATCATTCCTCTCCTACCTGTTCCATCAACACCAGCTGTATGGACCCTTTCTTATAGTCGTCCCTTTATCCACCCTCACCTCATGGCAGAGGGAGTTTGAAATCTGGGCACCAGAGATAAACGTAGTGGTTTACATAGGTGACCTGATGAGCAGAAATACGGTGTGTAAACAAAAAGAATTGGGATAGAATCTGTTATAAATGTTTTCAAAGTTGATCTAAAGTCTTTTGTAGAATTATTAGTAGAGTCTTAATAAAACTGATATTATTCTGTGTCCCAAAGATTAGGAGTTTTCTATGTAAGAATAATGCATAGCAATTCTTCTTTAAAATTATGATTACTATTTAAACAAAGGAACAGCAGGAGATGAGTGGGAATCTTGCTTAGTTGGATTGCACCTCCCTCTCCTTTGTGCTCCTAAGACCACTTTGCATAAAGATTATAAAATGGAGTTGATACCTTATGGAAAGTTAATACTATTGCTATTTGAACAGAGATTAATGAAAATAAATGAGCTCTTGGGGGTTGTTTTCTAGTCTCTTAAAAGCAGTTAAGTTATTTACCTTACACAGATGAAATAAAAGCAAAGTAAAAGAATATATTTCAAGGCTCCAGAAATGACAATTTGTCTGTTTCTGAAATTTAGTGGTCATAAATTCAGTACAATGTAGTATAAATTTGTCTTTGTCTACCAGATCTTAAGTAATGTCTGATTTTTTAAAAAAGTGCGTACAAAGTGCTAAGACTTCTGTTAGATGCTTTTATGTACGTTACCTGTGTCCTTCATGAGAGTCCTCAAAGTTGATGGTGGTCTGTCTTGTTTGCAGTACCATGAGTTCAGGCCAGGGCTTAGCACATACTAGGCAAGTGCTGTGCTGCTGAGCTATGTCCCCAGTCTATTAAAAGTTGATTGTAATCTTTCCAAACCACAGTAGTTAAGATGTGGCAGAACCATAGTTGGAGGACATATGGTCCAAATCCTTGTTCTTTTACCAATGTATGTGAATGTGAACGTTTTTTTGGGAGGTGGCTTTATACTAAGAGCAAGCATTGGAAATCCTCAGACATTTTGGACACATGGTATATGAATATGTTTTTCTGCTTTCAAGTCTATTTTTCTTAAATATTCATTAAAATTAATCAGTTGGTAGTGGCACATGCTTATGATGCTACTAGCACTTGAGAGTTTGAGGCAGCAGGATCACCCCAAATTTGAGTGCATGTTGGGACCACACAGTGAGTTTAAGGTCACTCTGGATAACAAAGGAAGACCCTTGACGACGACAACAACAACAACAACAAAAATCCAGAAAAGCCTAACTCATTTTATTGTGACTTTCTAGGAATATTAGTAGTTAGCCTGTAACCTCAGCTCTTGGCAGGCTCATGGCAGGAAGATTATGAGTTCAAGGCTGGCTTGAGCTCTCTAGTAGGCACGGGAGGGCAGGAAGGAGAGGGACAGAGAGAGATGTTTCTAGATTCTACAAAATACCTTCCAAAGTGGAAGGCAAATGAAAATCAGTTGAAAAATTGTTAATTCAGGGAGATTTTTTTGTGGTCCCCAATACTCTCCCTCCCCCTTTGGTCTTATTTGGTCTGTACCTGAAGGTACTCATTTTGATCTCTAATTTTTAATTGAAAAACTGCAAGAACTTCGTAATTATTTAGTATGTTTGGTTTCTGGATATACTTGGATGTGTTAGTTTTTGTATTCCTTTACAGTGACTTTTTGTTTTGTTTTGTTTTGTTTTGTTTTGTTTTGTTTTGTTTTGTTTTGGTGGTACCAGGGCTCAAACGCAGGACTTTGTGCTTTACAAGCAGGCGTGGCGCCACTGAGCTACATCCTCAGTCCTCATTTCGTTTTTTAAGACAGGGTCTTACTATGTCGCTCAGGCTGGCCTTAAAGTCACTATGGAGCCCAGACTGTCCATGAATTCATGGCAATCCTCCTGCCTCAGCCTCCTGAGTGCTGGAATTACAGGCATGTGCTGCCATGCCCTGCTATAATAACATTTTCAATTACATTTATCGTATAAATTTCTTTTCCCTTGTTCTTGGTCAGCACATCTCTTTGTGCTGTGGTTAGTGAAATTTCTGACCCAGCTTAAGTTTAGAACTTGTTTTTCCTCCTTTAAGGCACTTGGGACATCCTTTTTAGTTTAAGTTGCCAGGGATTAATTGCTTGATAAATGTACTTTCTTGATCAAGTGTATCTTGGATTCAGTTTATTTGTATTCTGATAATAAAGGTTTACTGCTTTATTGATCTGTGTTTTAGTTCTTCTTACATACTTTGGCTATTTAAGCCATTTCAGAATGCATAAGGACGTCATTCACTTGTAATCAGACTTATTTTTTATTTGGCATGTTTTTGTTGCATTTATCACAAGACTTTGAAGATAGAAGTAGAAATTGTTTCTTACTTACATTTTCTCTTACAGATACGGGAATATGAGTGGATTCATTCCCAAACCAAAAGGCTGAAGTTCAATGCACTTATAACAACATATGAGATTCTTTTAAAAGATAAGGTGTGTAATTCATTAACTACCTTGATCTTAGCCAAAAAACTGAGAAGCCATGTAACTAATTAGCTAAAAGGCCACATCTCGTTCAGTAACTTGTTTCATAGTGAGCAATGGGTCTTCCACTGGCTATGTTGTTTTTTTTGCTGTTTTTTAAAAAAGCACATGAACAAACAGATTCCTCAAAGAATGTTGAAGTTAGAACTCAAAAACAAAACCGTGCAACTAATAGGAACTTTGGTTGCCTTGTCCATGTGAAGAGGGGTCAAGGTATGAGGCAAGTAAGCACCTGAGATGAAGGTCAGGGGCCTAGGCTGGGCAGCCTGCGGGGCCTTTGCCTGTACGTCACTGTGGGAGCTTTTCCCTTCCCCAGGAAACAGGCGCAGTCTGAGAAAAGCTCAGCTCCTTAAGGACTCCCCTTCTACATTACTAAGGAATATATCTGGTGATAATAAGTGCAAACAAGGTTTAATTTGATGGCTCTTGGTATTTCCGTGATTCAGGGTATAGACAAGAAAAGAAAATTAAAGGCAACGTCTTTTGTTATTTAGCTTACTAATTGTTTGTGTTTCTTTTGGGGGCTTGCAGCATGCAGTATGCAGTAATAGCTGGTGTAAGAGACCAGCTCTTTAGTAGATACCAATCTGACAACTTCTGGAATAAACAGAAGAGACTTGATGTGTATATTAAGTCAGCAAAAAATAAATATGTCTCTTTATACCTCTGTGATGGTATTTGAGCAAAGGTAATTAACTCTTGAAAGCACTTTGGGTTCCTTCTGACCTGGTGGCTCGTTCTGTTTTGTTTTCACTTTAGACTGTGCTGGGCAGTATTAACTGGGCCTTTCTGGGAGTGGATGAAGCCCATCGGTTGAAGAATGATGACTCTTTATTATATAAAACTCTGATTGATTTCAAGTCCAACCATAGGCTCCTGATTACGGGCACCCCTCTTCAGAATTCCCTCAAGGAGCTCTGGTCCTTGCTGCACTTTATTATGCCGGAGAAGTAAGCTCCTTCCTGTGTATTTCAAAAGATACTAGAATGTCTGAAATGCCAGTGATTTTTTTTTTTCTAACGTTTTTAATAGACCTCAGGGAAACAGATGGACTGGTTTGGGGAAGGAAAACATTAAACTGAGGAAGGAACATAGCATAAAGTCACTCATAATAAGTAATAAAAGGCACAATTAGGAACCTATTGAGGAGGAAAGCATGTTATCTACCAAAATTGTGAATTAGTTAAGACATTTGGGAAATAGTTATTTGACAGGAGGCATCATTCTTACTCCTATTACAGAGTAATCGATATAATTGAGATGCAGTAAGTTATGCAGTATGATAACCATTGATACATACTTTAAATCCTTGTCTTTGGAAACAAGCATCAGTTTCTTAGATCTTTTTCAAATCATTATTAAATTATGGAAAGGTTTTTTCAGAGGAGATAATATGCCCATTTCATAAATCTTAGAACTATCTGGTGGAGTCCAGTGATCCTTAGAGTGAAATGGAAATGAATCAGTTGGGCAGACCCTGCACAGTCTGACCCCTTGGCGAGATTTTAACTTGTGCCTCTTGTTCCTTTACTTGTTAAGCTTTAGTCTTTCCACTGTCTTTTTGTCTCTTAAACATGCCATGTCTCTGTGTTTTGACTTGAATTTTCCTAACTGCTAATGATACTGAACATATTTATATTTCATTAGCTGTTACTGTATCTTCAGTATTCTGATCTGCTGTTTCAGAAATTTGATTTTTGAAAGAAGTGAAGAAAAAAGACAAAAGAATTGAAGAGTATTACTTTCTTTGAAGTTCCCACCCTCCCAAACTTCTTAAACTTTTTTTTTTTTTTTTTTTTTTGTGGTAGTGTCTCACTTTGTAGTTCAGGCTGGCTCTGAGCTCCCTATGTAGTCCAGGCAAGCCTTGAACTCAGCAGTCCTCCTGTCTCTGCCTCCCGAGTGCTGGGATGACAGGTGTGAGCCACCATACCCAGCATTGTGATATGTGGTATGTGATATTGATTGCTGGTGGGTGTGAGTCTCCACGCCCAGCATTGTATGTGGTTTCTGGGGATCGAACTCAGGACCTTGTGCTTGCGAGGCAGGCGCCGGAACCACTGAGCTATTCCTCTGGCCCTCCCCTAAATTCTTTACCTTACCTGATTTCAGTCAAAGTATTCTAGACTCCATACTGCATGTGTTTAAATTTTGTAAAGGCAGGGCAAAGCTCTGTGTGTGTGTGTGTGTGTGTGTTGTGCGTGTGTGTGTGTGTGTGTGTGTGTGTATGTGTGTACTGAGGATTGAATTTAGGACCTTGCTTTTTCCAGGCAGGTGTGGTGCCCCTGAGCTATTGAATTCTGTAGTTAGTAATTAACTATACGGAGCCTTCTAATCCATGATCATAGAACATTTTCTCCATGTATTTAGGTCTCCTATAATTTTTTAAAATAGCGTTTAGTAGTTTTCATTGTAGAAGTCTTGCATTTCTTTAAAGTTATTTCTACTTATTTTAATTCTGATTATATTTTCAGTGAAATTGTTTTTGTAATCTGATTTCATACTGTATTAGAGTATAGAACAGTAATAGTGTACCTTTCAGAGCTTTTAATACTTGATTGCGGTACACATGCCACAGGTTGGCCACAACTGGTACAGGATTACAGATAAGTTCTGTATATTGATCTTGTATTCTGCAGACATCATAAACATTTTAATTTTCTTGGAGTTGTACTCTTTTGTACGTGTGATCATATCTTATGCATGTACAGTATAGGCTGCTACTTCTTTTCTACTCTGCTTGATTTTTTATGTCTTCCTCTGGGCTTTTCGTATCAGCTGAACTCCATTTTTTTTTTTTTTTTAAAGACAGGGTCTTGCTTTGTAGTTCAGACTCCTGAACTCACTAGGTAGCCCAGGTAGGCTGTGAACTGATGGCAGTCGCCCTGCCTCTGTCTCCTGAGTGCTGGGATTACAGGTGTGAACCACCATGCCTGGCTAAATCTCTATATTGAATAGAATTGGTGGGAGCAGGATGTTAACTGTGGACTTAGTTTTCTTTTGTTTGTTGAGACAGGTTCTCTTTGTATAGCCAGGCTGGCCCCAAACTTGCAATTGTCCTGCTTCCCAGTTGGTGAGCTTAGAGGGTTATATTGTCGCACACCCTGCTAGCTATGGACTTTTTATAGTTTCTTGATAGGTTTTCTTCTACTCTAGTTTTTTTTTTTTCCCGGTACCAAGGATCGAACTCTGGCCCTTGTGTGTCCAAGGTTGATGTGGTACCACTTGAGCTAAATCCCCAGCCCTCTATCTAGTTTTTGAGAGCTTCTGTAATGAATGGGTGTAGGTTTTTGTCAGTGCCCTTTTTGAGTCTGTTGTGATGACAAATGTCTTTTACTCTTTCTGTGTGGCAGAGGCTGTATTCATTGGTTAGATGTTCTACCAGACTTTCTAGCATAAATCTAATTTGTTCATGATGGTCAGGTAATTTTATGTATTGAGGATTCGAGTAGTACATCGTAAAATATTTTTGCATCTGTTTTTTTTTTTTTTGAGACAGGGTCTCGCTTTGTAGTTCAGGCTGGCCCTGAGCTCACTAAGTACCCCAGGCAAGCCTCGATCAAACTCAGCAATCCTCCTGTCTCTGCCTCCCGAGTGCTGGGATTACAGGTGTGAGCCACCACACCCGGCACTGTGGTATGTGGTATTGATTGCTGGTGGTGTGAGTCACCACGCTCAACATTGTATGTGGTTACATACAATGGAACTTTGAGCTTGTGGACCTTGAGCTTGCGAGGCAGGCGCTGGAACCACTGAGCTAAATCTCCAGCCCTGCATCTTTGTTTTTGAGAAATTTAAGTGTGTGGTATAAAGAAAAGAGAGAGAACTGTTGTGTGTACAAAGAAAGAGAGAGAATAAATGAATATGATAGATAATAGGAAAAGAGATACCTGTGTAGCTTTATCAGGATCACAGAATGGATTGGAAAATGTTTCTGTTTTTGGAAAGAGTTTTAAATTTGGTGTTATTTTTTCTTTAAGTATTTCATTTAATTCACAGGTATAGTCATTTCAGCCTTGAGTTTTCTTTGTGGGAAAATTTTTTATTTTTATTTTTATTTTTTTTTTGAGACAGGGTCTTGCTTTGTAGTTCAGGCTGGCCCTGAGCTCACTATGTAGCGCAGGCAAGCTTCGAACTCAGCAATCCTCCTGCCTCTGCCTCCCGAGTGCTGGGATTACAGGCGTGTGAGCCACCAAGCCCAGCATTGGGAAAATTTTTTAATGAAGTACTTCGAATTAGAGGTTATTCAGATTTTTTATATCTTCTCCACTGAATTTCATTAATTTATATCTTGCATGGAGTTTGTCCAGTTTGTTTTATTTTCTTCCTTTCTTTTTCTTTTTCTTTTTGCAGTACCAGGGATCAAACTCTCCTTCCTTCCTTCCTTCCTTCCTTCCTTCCTTCCTTCCTTCCTTCCTTCCTTCCTTCCTTCCTTCCTTTCTTTCTTTCTTTCTTTCTTTCTCTCTCTCTCTCTCTCTCTCTCTCTCTCTCTCTCTCTCTCTCTCTCTTTCTTTCTTTCTTTCTTTCTTTCTTTCTTTCTTTCTTTCTTTCTTTCTTTTCTTTCCTTCCTTCCTTCCTTCCTTCCTTTTCTTTCTGAGACAGAGTTTCACTTTGTATTTCAGGCTGGCCCTGAGCTGCTATGTAGCCCAGGCTAGCCTCAAACTCAAAGCAATCCTCCTGTCTCTGCCTCCAGAGTGCTGGGATTACAGGCATGAGCCACCACGCCTGGCATAGTGGTACATGGAACTGAATGCTGGGGCATGAGCCACCATGCCTGGTTATCGTGGTATGTGGTACCAGGGATCAAACTTGGGACCTTGCACTTGCTAGGCAGACGCTGGAAACACTGAGCTAAATCCCTGGCTTCAAATTCATTTCTACTTTTGTGAGACATGTTAAGTACGGAAGTTGATAAAGGAGATATATCTAAAAATAATGCATTTCTACAAATGGTGTGTTACAGCACATTCATTACTACTTACACAATTGTATGTGTTACTTTATAAATTAATATCTTAAAGCACATTTTCCTTAAAGATTCTGCACTTGGTCTTAGCCTAAAGGCCGAGAAGCGATCCTTAAAGATTCTGATAGTAAATATTTGGTTTGTTAGGTCCTGAGTCTGTCACAATTACTCACCTCTGTTGTTACAGGGCAGCCACAGACATTTCATAAAACATGAACTAGTGTGTTTCTAAAGAAATGATGTCTCATTAACTCCTTCAATACAGTGAGACAGTAGGCAGGGAACATGTTTGTTACCTAAAAGAATAGGAAGTAAGTATATTATAAAGTTTACATTTTAAGTTTTTAATTAGTATGATTGTAATTTATTTTAAGTAACTTAATTGGCCTCGAGTCTTCTGAATATTTGAAAAATGGCAGATACAGTAGTTTTTCTGAATTTCAGAAACTTCACACATTTTGTATATGAGGTGTCATCCCCAGCATTGGTGCAACTCATTCTGCATTTTTCCTTTTTTGAGACAGGGTCTCAGACGCTTTATAGTTCAGGCCAGCCCTGAGCTCACTGTGTAGCCCAGGTAAGCCTCCAACTCAGCAATCCTCCTGTCTCTGCTTCCTGAGTGCTGGGATTACAGGTGTGAATCAGCACACCCTGCATTGTTGTATGTGGTTACTGGGGATGGAACCAGGGACCTTGCGCTTGCTAGGCAGGTGTGGGAACCACTGAGCTAAATCTCAGGCCCTGCATTTTTCCTTTCAGTGCTCTTAATGGTTTTAATTCCTCGTTTATTTTATTTTATGTACTTAGGTATTTTCCGTAGGGGTAGCAAGATGTAATCCTTAATGAGGATTTGTACATCCTTTTACTTATTTCCCTGAAGGTGGCTGTTGCAGGCATTAGCAGGCATCCCTGAGGTGGATGCTGCCTTGCCATCCCTGGTGAGGGACTTGGACATTTGTGAGTTCAAAATGGCAGTGAACCATCCATGCCCTGTGTCCATTGCCAAGTCTGGCATTTCCTTTTTCCAGAACACATGCTTTGAGTCTTGCATAGTTAGGCGGTGCTGTTCTCCTAAGGTTCTCAGTCTACCTGACAGAGCTGAGCAGAGCTGCATCAGAGCAGCCTGCAGGGCCGTTGAAGCTGCCTGGTCTTGCCTCGGTTCATTAACAGCGTGTCCTTCTTGAACTTCTGTCCCCAGAGCATCTCTAGTTTTGTCAAGGCTTTGTTGGTTCAGAGCAGCAAAGACAAAGCCATTGTTTCTTAATTTTTGTGCATTAAAATTTCTCACTTTTTTTTTTTTTTTGAGACAGGGTCTCATTTTGTAGTTCAGGCTGGCCCTGAGCTCACTATGTAGCCCAGGCAAGCCTGGAACTCAGCAATCCTCCTGTCTCTGCCTCCCAAGAGCTAGGATTACAGGCGTGAGCCACAACACCCAGCAAAATTTCTCTTACTTTTAATATTTGAAGGTAATCTTATAATGTCCCATTCTGGATTTCTGGCATAGATCTTGAGTGAACGGAATGTGGGTAAATTAAGATTTACACACGAGAGACTTATATCTGTAGAGTTCAGGTAGAATTATTATGAGTAACATGTTTTTATGTCCATTAATTAAACATACCCCAAGTTCTATAAAAGTTGAATTATTTATTTTCTTTATTGACTGTCATCCATAAATTTTTTTAATATAGGAAGTAAAATTTATTGATGGATATTATATTGTATAACTTTTACCCTAGAGCAAGGACAGCTGCGTACTAATAACACTGTCCTTTTACTTTTGAATTTTATTTCCTCGAAATTAGAGCTTGCTAAGAGGTAGTTTATGGAGCTGGGTGTGGCGGCATGCGCCTGTAATCCCAGTTTTGGGAGAAGTGCCTGCGGACAGCTC
This sequence comes from Thryonomys swinderianus, assembly GCA_004025085.1. Taxonomy (NCBI): domain Eukaryota; kingdom Metazoa; phylum Chordata; class Mammalia; order Rodentia; family Thryonomyidae; genus Thryonomys; species Thryonomys swinderianus. The sequence goes on from PVIC010017541.1 coordinate 22,095, forward strand.
CGGTTACCTAGTGAGTTCAAGACCAGCCTTAAATACTTAGGGAGAGCCTGTCTCAAGAAGTAATTTTATAACGTTTCATAGAGTAACTTTCCTTACACTGATTGCATGATGTACTGAAGCATTTTATAATAAGGTTCATTCTGAGCCTTGGAAACCTGTTGTTATCCACTGTACACTGATGGGTTTGATGCAGCTGACTGTCCCTGTCCTTTTTGTTTTCCCTTGTACCTTATTGTAGAACCTACTGGGGCTGGGTATTTAGCTCACTTGCCCCACCTGCCTGGCAAGTGCAAGTCCTGCGTTTGATTCCCACTACCAAAAATAAAATAAAATAAAGTAAAAGCCTAGTGCTGTATCCGTTTTGCCTTCATGGAGAAAAAAGTCATTTTTTACACATATTTTCCCCCTGTTGTTTGTAAAAGAAACTTCAGTTATAAAAATACCTTTTTCTGTATAAGTAAGCAGCACTATGACTCTTTGATCCTCAGGTTTGAGTTCTGGGAAGATTTTGAAGAAGACCATGGAAAAGGGAGAGAGAATGGCTACCAGAGTCTTCATAAGGTGCTAGAGCCTTTCCTTCTCCGGAGAGTCAAAAAAGATGTTGAGAAATCACTTCCTGCCAAAGTGGAGCAGATCCTCAGGGTAGAGATGTCAGCGCTTCAGAAGCAGTATTACAAGTGAGTTTGTTTTTGCTCGAGTAAGCCAAAGGGCAATGAGATCATTGCTGTGTACCATTAGATAATTCATAAGTAACCTGCGTTTTTTTTTTTTCAAGTGAAGCCACAATACAGATTGGAGTAGAAGCTTGGTCAGAGAAAATAAGTTTAATTGTTCTTGTTTATTTTTTATTGTGTGAGAGATGTTTCAAGCTTATTCTTTATGGGAGAGTAGTACTCCATTATATAAAAAAAAACCATCTTTATCCATTTGTTGGTTTATGGGCACTTGGAATGGTTCTAAGATTTAGGTGTTATTGCAAACTGTGTCACTATAAATGTAGGTGTGTATGTATTGCTATGATATGCTTTTAATTCTTTTTGAGAAGATGTGAAGGAGAATACCTGGGTCAAGTGGAACCCCTAGTTTTAGTTTTTTTGAGGAATTTCCACAGGATTTCACCACTGTGCACTCCTAATCAACAGTGGAAAACAGTTCCTTTCTCCCCACAGCTCCACAACATTTGTTGTTGGCTGATTTCTTTTTTTTTTTTGGCTGGCTGATTTCTTGATAATAGCCATTCTTTCTAGAATGAGATGCAGTCTCAACATTGTATACTTTGCATCTCCTGAATATTGAACCTTTTTTCGTATATTTATTTGCTTTTTCTATTTCATCTGAGAAGTGTATATACATTTCAGACACTCATTTTGGATTGAGTCTTTAAATTGGGAGGTTCTTATTTTTGAGTTCTTTATATATTCTGGACACTGGTGTTTTGTCTGAGGAACAACTGGAAAATATTTTATCCCACTTTGTGGGTTGCCTCTTAATTCTGTTGGTGGTTTCTTGTGCTGTGCAAAGACTTTACCAGTTGTTGATTCTTTGTGATATTTCCTGTGTAATTAAAGTTTTGTTCATAAAGTCTTTTGACTACACTGTCTTCAAAACTTTTACATATTCTGTATTTTCATTGACTTGATCTATCTTACGTTATTCTTTGGATCATTTTGTAGCTGTTAGAATGAATTTTCACGTTCCCTTTTTTTTTTTTTTTTTGAGACAGGGTCTCGCTTAGTAGTTCAGGCTGGCTCCAAGCTCACTATGTAGTCCAGGCTATCCTTGAACTCAGCAATCCTCCTGTCTCTGCCTCCCGAGTGCTGGGATTACAGGCATGAGCCACCATGCCCGGCACTGTGGTATGCGGTATTGATTGCTGGTGGGCGTGAGTCTCCACGCCCAGCATTGTATGAGTTTACCGGGGATCAAACTCAGGATCTTGCACTTGCGAGGCAGGCACTGGAACCACTGAGCTAACCCTCCAGCCCTGCATTCCCTTGTATTTTTAAGAAATCTTTCTTTTCATGATTGCTAATTGCAGTCCTGTTTTTTTTTTTTTTTTTTGAGACAGGGTCTCACTCTTTAGTTCAGGCTGGCTCTGAGCTCACTATGTAGCCCAGGCAAGCCTTGAACTCAGCAATCCTCCTGCCTCTGCCTCCCGAGTGCTAGGATTACAGGCGTGAGCCACCATGCCCAGCTGCAGTCCTGTTTTTTTATAGGTGATGCTGTTCTCATATTGACTCATTCTGCTGTGTTTGTTTGAATCTTTTCTCCTGGGTATCTGAATTGTTTTAATGGATTCCTTGTATTTCCTATGTTGGGTTTTGATGCTTGCCATTATTTTCCTAAACTCTTCTACTTTTCTCATATCTTTTCTAGGGCCACTAATTAAGTCTTTCACTATGGGTCATCATTTATTTTGTTACCTGAGATATTATCTCTGATTTGATTTTTTTCTAAAGCCTGATTCATCTGCTTTGTTAATTCCATTGTTACCATTTCATAGAGTCCAGCTGGGTGGCTTTTGAATTCTTCTACTTCATTGCCCCCTGGGTTTGCCTTTGGTGAGCTGGAAGTTGGGTTGCATTTTGTTCAAGTGTCTTATGGAATATATAAGTTTATTTCAGTCTAGTTAGTTAGTCATTCATTCATTCATTCATTCATTCATTTATGGCACTTGGGATTGAACTCAGGCCGTCATGCTTCCAGGGTAGGCGCGGTACCATTTGAGCTATATCCTCAACTCAGTTTATTTATTTTTTTTTTTTTTTGCTTTTGAGACAGGGTCTCGCTTTGTAGTTCAGGCTGGCCCTGAGCTCACTATGGTGCCCAAGTAAGCCGCCGCGAACTCAGCAATCCTCCTGTCTCTGCCTCCCGAGTGCTGGGATTACAGGCGTGAGCCACCACGTCCGGCATGTCCGGCATTGTGGTATGCGGTGTTGATTGTTGGTGGGCGTGTCTCCACGCCCAGCATTATATGTGGTTACCGGGGATCGAACTCAGGACCTTGTGCTTGCGAGGCAGGCGCCGGAACCACTGAGCTAACCCTCCGGCCCTCAGTTTAGTTTTTTTAGAGATTGCTTTAATTTTATACTTACAGTATTTATAGAAGTCCAAAGATAAAGTTACAAATACTGGTATGTCCAAAGAAATTTAGTTTTCGATCTTTGCATTGTACTTCTTCTTTGTTAATTTTTTTTTCTTTTTTTGAGACAGGGTCTTGCTTTGTAGTTCAGTCCCTGAGCTCACTAGCCCAGGCATGTGGGCGTGAGTCACCACGCCTGGTTTTGTTGTATGTGGTTACCAGAGATTGAACTCAGGACCTTGCGGTTGCTAGGCAGGCACCAGAACCACTGAGCTAAAGCTCTGGCCTTAATTATTTATATTTTTATGGTTTTTTTTCTTTATACTTAAATTTTAAAATGTAACCAAATGTATTTTAATTTCCTCTTTTTCTTAGATAAATGGTATTGTCCTGTATAGATGTTTCTCTGCTTACCTTTTTCACTTGACTCTTGGTAGCTTGTAGAGATGTTTCTTGTAAATTGCATGCTATTATTGTGGATTTGTAGTTTGTTTGTTCAGCCACTTCATATGGATTGCTTCAGATACTTTTATAAATACTGCTGTGGCGACGTTCTTTTTTTTTTTTTTTTTTTTTTTTTTTGAGACAGGGTCTTGCTGTGTAGTTTAGGCTGGCTCTAAGCTCACTGTGTAGCCCAGGCAAGCCTGGAACTCAGCAATTCTCCTCCCTCTGCCTCTTGAGTGCTGGGATTACAGGCATGAGCCATCATGCCCGGCTAGAAGAATTATTAATGTAAAAGATACACTGCTGTTAGTCTTCCTCAGAACATTCCCCCTTGGCTCACACACTTTTCCATTACTCTTGTTGCTTTCTGAAGCAGAGAGGAAGTTCTTTTTGCGAGTGTCTTCATTGTGTTGTCATGGCTGCCTCAGTGTTCAGAATGGATTCGAAATGTTTCCCTTTCAAAAGTCACACAGTACCAGATCTGGTGAATAAGTTGGAGGAGAACACTGTGATGTTTTTATAACCCTACTTTCTTTTGGGTGTTGCTGAACAACAACTCTTGCCACATTTGATCACACCCAGTAAAGACTTTCAGAGGTCCTTAAAAGGCCTAAGAAACTTGCTTCAGAAAGTAGTAAGACCGATAAGGGTGATGGAAGTACGGTGGGGGCATTTTGAGGTGGGTTAATAGGAGTGCATCTTTTATTGTACTAAGTTTTAAAAAACTTAAACACCATATATTTTTATTGTTCCTTATCTCTGTATGTCTGTGGGTATGTATATGTACTGTGTGTATATATACATGTATATATACATATGTATACATACAGAGAAAGGAAAAGGAGAGAAAGAATGAGAATTGCTTCCTTTTAAGAGTCCTGTTCAGTGAAGTTGCAATATCCACGGAAGAAGTAAATATTGTAGTTCTGCCTGGAGATGTGAATATAGGAGGGATTGTGGTTAGTGACAGGAGATGCTTTTTAAAATTTTTTAGGTCTTCTTTGTTTGGTAATGCTGTACTCTATTTTCTTATCTTCTAGTACAGGTAACTGTTTCTCTGGATCTAATGGTGTCACTGCCACTTTAATTTGTAGATGGATTCTGACCCGGAATTACAAGGCTCTTGCCAAGGGAACAAGAGGCAGCACGTCTGGTTTCCTTAATATTGTGATGGAACTGAAAAAGTGTTGCAACCACTGTTACCTTATTAAACCTCCCGAAGAAAATGAAAGAGAAAATGGACAGGAGATTCTTCTGGTGTGTACTGCTTCTTGTTCTCCATTACGTACTTGAACACAGTTTTGCTTCTGTAAATGGCATTATTAAATGCTAATTTGCCTCCTTGATGACCTTTCAAGGAGCAGCAGAGAAAACTTTGAAAACAGAGTTACAGAGATTAAACAACTAGGAAAAAAGTGTAGGGTGGCCAGAGATTTGGCTCAGTGGTTCCGGCACCTGCCTTGCAAGCGCAGTGGTTCTGAGTTCGATCCCTCTTAACCACATACAATGCTGGGTGTGGTGATTCACGCCCACCAGCAATCAGTACCACATACTACAGTGCCGGGTATGGTGGCTCACGCCTGTCATCCCAGCACTCCGGAGGCAGAGACAGGAGGATTGCTGAGTTCCAGGCTTCTGCTACGTAATGAGCTCAGGGCCAGCCTGAACTCCAAAGTGAGACCCTGTCTCAAAAAAAAAAAAGTGTAGGAAAGTGCAGTATTATGGATACTAATGGAAAGGAGCATTTCGACGAGTTTGAGCATAATGATTAGAGTATCTTTTAAATCTTCAGTCCCTGATCCGGAGCAGTGGGAAGCTGATTCTGTTGGACAAACTGTTGACAAGACTTCGAGAAAGAGGGAACCGAGTCCTTATCTTCTCTCAGATGGTGAGAATGTTGGACATCCTGGCTGAGTACCTGACGATTAAGCACTACCCTTTCCAGGTAAGGAAACCTGCTTCAGTAACTGTAGTGTCTGTCTCTGTGGCTCTGGGTCTCTTGTTCTGCCTCTTTCTCTCTCTCTGTTTTTCCTCTCTTAAATTCTTAAGTACCAAAAAATAATACTTTGCTTGATTGAAAAGAACTGAGATTAAAGTTCTGGAAAGGCCTTAGTGTTTTACCTCGATGCCTATAGGCTGCTCTATACTGAAAAAAGTCACGTGAAGATCGTTCTTGTTTTAGGATAAGGTGAGGAGGGTTCAAGACAGCAAAACTGGGCCGGAGATTTAGCTCAGTGGTTCTGGTGCCTGCGTCTCAAGTGCAAGGTCCTGAGTTCGATCCTGGTAACCACATACAATGCTGGGCATGGTGACTCACACCCACCAGCAATCAGTACCACATACCACAGTACCGGGCGTGGTGGCTCATGCCTGTAATCCCAGCACTCAGGAGGCAGAGACAGGAGGATTGCTGAGTTTGAGGCTTGCCTGTGCTACATAGTGAGCTCAGGGCCAGCCTGAACTACAAAGTGAGACCCTGTCTCAAAAAAAAACAAGACAGCAAAATTGGGTTCGAGACAGTGTGTTAGATGGTGTCTTCCTTCTTTGAGTCTGTAGTAAAAGTGTGAGCCTGACTTCAGACGCCCACATCATAGTGAGTAACAGAGAGGTAAAAGAGGGTGTACATTTACCTCAAAAGTTGACCCTGTGATGAGGCTAGGATCACAGTAGGGTGCAGTTACCTGAACCTGGGTCAGCTGGTGATGGCCGCCTTCTTCTGTGCAGACTGGATGCGCTGGTCTTCATCTCCACTCTGCTGCTTCCTGTGGGAAAATCCTTTCTCAGCACACTCTTCCTGGAATCTGTGAGAACCTTGTCTCTGGTCTATTTATAGACATGCAGAGACATGTATTACTTACTGACTCTTGACTTTTTTTTTTTTACACTTGATCTTAGCCAAAAGGCCGAGAAGCGATTTTGACTTTTTTTTTAAACGGTACTGGGAGTTGAACTGAGGGCCTTCACTGTGAGCTATGTCCTCAGCTCTTGTTTTTTAAAGTTTGAGACAGATTTTCAGTAAGTTACGAATTTTCCCAGGCTGGAATCAAACTTGAGATCTTCCTTCCTCAGCGTCCCTTAGTGCTGGCATTGAAGGCATGTACCACCATTCCTGGCTTTTCTTAATTGCTTTGGTCACTAAGGTTTATTTTAAGAAAAAAAATTTTTTTCAAGTGGATGAAAAACTCTGATGATCACAGTGGTATTAAACTCAGTGATGATGCCCCAGGAGGCCCAGTTTTAAGACTGCCTGACAGCCTGTCTCTCAGGATACCTTAAAGGCAGTTACACATATAATACCTTGTAGCTTTTACTAGCCACCTTGAGTGTAGTTAATTCTCACTGTGTCTGTTAGCAGACATCACTACAGGAAAAGATTATGTCAGTGCATCCGATCCCTGAGAGCTTTTGTTTTTAGGCAATCATTTAGTGTCTGGTAAGTCAGGAACGCATCATTCTTTCTCGGGAATGACCAAGCTAGGGACTTGTCTGCAATTGGGTTAGCGTCTCCTCTACTTATGGGACTATTTAAAGGACAGCATTTAGATTTTGAGATTTTATATGTAGCTCATGAATTTGCCATTTAAACATGTGTTTGGTTCAAGGCTGGCATGGTGGTCAGTCCACGTGGGTGCTGACCTGAGTTTAGGTGGGTGTGTCTGGTGGCAGCTCTGGGCATCTAAGGCTGCCCTCTGCCAACTGGGTACCTGTTGGGTCAGTTTAGGCTGGAGTACAGTGAAGTATTTTCATCTCAAGTTGTTGTAAGTAGACAAAATGATACAAAGTAGTGAAGAGTGCTTCATGTACATCATATAAGAATTAATTATTGGGCTGGAGGGTTAGCTCAGTGGTTCCGGTGCCTGCCTCTCAAGCGCAAGGACCTGAGTTCGATCCCCGGTAACCACATATAATGCTGGGCATGGAGACACACCCACCAACAATCAGCACTGCATACCACAATGCCGGATGTGGTGGTTCACGCCTGTCATCCCAGCACTCGGGAGGCAGAGACAGGAGGATTGCTGAGTTTGTGGCGGCTTGCCTGGGCACCATAGTGAGCTCAGGGTCAGCCTGAACTACAGCGTGAGACCCTGTCTCAAAAAGCAAAAAAAAAAAATAAGAGAGAGAATTAATTCTTCAGGGGGGGGTTGGGGATTTTAGCCCAGTAGTTCCGGCAAGCTCAAGGTCCTGGGTTCGACCCCCAATAACCACATACCACCATGCTGGGTGTGGTGGCTCACGCCTGTAATCCCAGCGCTCGGGAGGCAGACGCAGGAGGATTGCTCTGAGTTCAAGGCTTGTCTGGGTTACATAGTGAACTCAGGGCCAGACTGAACTACAAAGCGAGACCCTCTCTAAAAAAAAAAAGAATTCTTCAGTAGTTGTTTCATGTATGAAATAGTTTCACTCTCATGACGTTGTGCCCCCAGCTGACTTAATCTCTTAGAAAATACATGTATGCATTCACGAATCCTGAAGAGTCTCCTGAATTGATGATGTATTTTAGTTTTGGAACATTTTTCTCTGACTGTAAAGCAATTTTTGGAAAAGCTGGTATAGTCAACATTTTCAGTGTTTCAGCAAAATATTTTCCAAACAAATTTATGTAAATTTTTGAGTTTATACAGAACTTCATGGTGATATTTTTAGCCACATTACCTAAGAAGCATCATTTTTCTACTGGAGCTAGTTACACGGTAGTACTGTTTTGTAATCTCTCTAGTATCTACAAATATAGAAGTAAACCAAATCTCTAAGCACAGCCTGGGCTTTTTTTTGCCTTTCTCCGCATAGCCCTGGCAGCCATTCTGATTCTTGCATCACCCAGAAGCTCTTGGTGTCAGAAGCCTCTGACCTCGAAACAGAAGAGCTCAGGTCGCATGAGCTGTCTTGTTTACGCACAGGCCTCGGCCAGTGTGTTCTGGCTATTTTTACTCAGAGGGTGTTTGGTGATAAAGGTTGCAACTTTAGCGTTCTATTCTGAGTGTCGCTGATCTTCCTACCTTATGATTTTCTTGTGGTTTATTTTTCCAGCGTTTAGATGGCTCCATCAAAGGAGAAATCCGAAAACAAGCACTGGATCACTTCAATGCAGATGGGTCTGAGGTACATTATGCATGGATTTGTTATTTGGACACCTCGGGTTCTATATCAAGGGGAGGAAAGTCTTTCCAGCTTAGTGTATTGTGTTTAAAGAACATTTTTTTTGTAGTGCATTTCTGTTGTCTTGAAAAGAGAATGAAAAATACTGTGTACTATGAAAAATACCTATTTTTGTCATCGCTCCTGAAAGCACATGGATGTTTGCTTAGCTCGACTGGTCTACTTAATGACAGTATATAGCTGTTCTCTAGTGTCTTCAAGAGAAATTTTTAGGCATGAAAGAAGAGGGCTGGCCAGTAGGGTTAATTTCTCACAGAAATTCTACACAGAAATTCCGGATCTACTTTTGGTGACTGTAGCTTGAATAGCATGTCTCAAATTCCTGGATTTTTGGTAATAAATAGTTTAATGTTCATCTTCTGGTTAACATTTTAAAATTACCTAAATGTCCCATTTGGATTTGGTGATTAAAGTATTTTGTTTTTAGTGTGTTGATATAGCAAAAGCACTTACATTATAATTAGTGTACAACAAATTATTAAAAGATACAGGTTCAGAGAGAAGTGGGGGGGACCTTTGAACAGTTAAACTACATAGGGTTATTAAAACTATGGTAATTTGCACATGTAAGGGAAGGAATGGAGCCAGCCCAGAGGTAGAACAAAGTATTTTGGAAAAATTGTTAAGTTGTCAATTTGTGGGTTCCTCCTTCCTTTTTCTTTTTTTCTTTTTTAGTTTTTTGAGACAGAGTCTTGCTTTGTAGTTCACGCTGGCCCTGAGCTCACTATGTAGCCCAGGCAAGCCTCGAACTCAGCAATCCTCTTGTCTCTGCCTCCCAAGTGCTGGGATTACAGATATGAGCCATCATGCCCAACAGTCTGAATTTGATATGTGGTACTGGGGATTGGATCAGGACCTTGCGCTTGCAAGGCAGACAGACAGTGGAACCACCAAACTAACCCCCCGCTTTTGTTCTTTAAGACAGAGAAATACTGTGCTGGTCTTGAACTCTCTATGTTATGGCCTCAAATTTTTGGCAGTCCTCCTACCTCAGCCTCTCAAATGCTGGGATCACAGGCATGTACCACCATGCCTGGCTAATAATTCTTAATGTTTCCTCTTTTACTGAAGAATGATATGCCTTCTGCCTTTAGTTTAGCAGATAGTTCTAGTTAGATTAGTCATTCTCTCATGGCCATACATAAAGTAGAGGCTATCTTTGGGATGAGCGTTTGTACAGTTTTTCTTGGTACCTCCATTATCTCTCAGAGTTCCTAATGGGCATACAATAAGCCTAATAAATTTAATATTTAATTTAAAAAAGACTACAGAACCATTATTTACTTATGTTTCTCTAATTAGCATTGTGTTGCATTTAGTTTGGTTATCTTTTATTAAAAATTATACTTTGATCCTTTTTCCATGTCATTAAAAGAATTATAAAATTTTAATTTTTAGTATTCATGTGCATGCCATTATTTAGCCATTTTTTTGTTAGATGTAGTTAAAAGACTGAACATTTAGAATTTTTTTTTTTTTTTTCTTGAGACAGGGTCTTGCTTTGTAGTTCAGGCTGGCCCTGAGCTCACTATGTAGCCCAGGCAAGCCTCAAACTCAGCAATCCTCCTGTCTCTGCCTCCCAAGTGCTGGGATGACAGGCGTGAGCCACCACGCCCGGCACTGTGGTATGTGGTATTGATTGCTGGTGGGCATGAGTCACCATGCCCAGCATTGTACGAGGTTACCTGGGATCGAACTCTGGACCTGGAGCTTGCCAGGCAGTTGCCGGAATCACTGAGCTAAATCTCTGGCCCTGTTTTCATAATTTTTTTTTTTTTGAGACAGGGTCTCGCTTTGTGGTTCAGGCTGGCCCTGAGCTCACTGTGTAGCCCAGGCAAGCCTTGAACTGAGCAATCCTCCT
>PVIC010017542.1:0-32634 GCA_004025085.1 Thryonomys swinderianus
AAGAAGAAGAAGAAGAAGAAGAAGAAGAAGAAGAAGAAGAAGAAGAAGAAGAAGAAGAAGAAGAAGAAGAAGAAGAAGATCTCACTATTGGTCATAATTCTACACTCAAAAGGAAAGCTACTTCACAGATACTTAAAGAGTTATAAACTTTTATATTTTATATAATGATGTTTACATTTAATAGTTACACCCCAAATAACCTATTATTCAATAAAACAAGTATTGATTTTCCCAGTTATTTTAAATAGTATGCAAATTAATTAGCTGATTAACTGAATGTGGTAATCCTGAGTTCCTATATAGAGTATCCCCTATACCAGTCCCTTACCTTCACTAGGTATCTGGATAAATGCTTAAATCCTTGAGAGTAATGTTTTGTGCTCAATCAAGAATCACTTGCTGACAAGATATTGATACTCTTAATAATGAATTTCACTTACATCTTTATAGATTATAATTCCATGTGTATTATCTTATTTGATAATAACAACCTTGTTCTATGCATCAATGGTGTGTTAGTTACTTTTCTCTTCTTGCAAACAAAATACCTGACAGAGGGGAAGAGGTTTGCCTGGCTCACAGTCTCAGTCCATAAACCACTGGCCCCGAGGCTAGAACAGCAAACAAGCAACACAGAGGAGAAACAACACAGCACACAAAAGGTAGCAAAGGTAAGAAGAGAAAGAGTTTCACTGCGTCTTTCTGCCCCTTTAATCTTTCCTCAGGGTACTTAGGGTGGGTGACACTTGCACCCTTACACCCTTAATCATAGTGCCCTGGAGCCTAGCATTGCATCAGAAATCAATTCCAGTTTCACATGGTCTAGATTAAGCCTATGACTACACGAGGCTTTGGGGGGGGCATCTACACCCAATCCATTAAAGCACATCAAGTATTATTATCTTCAGTGAAAGGAGGCAGAAGCCAGAGGCTAAATAATGTAGTTTGTCTAAAGTCCTGGCTAAGGAGAAGAGCTGGGGATTTCTGGCTCCAAGTATAGCACTTCTCCTAAGCAGCCTACACAAGCTGGTCACCTTGTCCTGTCACAGCTCACAGCTCAACTGCTTTCTAACTCTCTTCCTCCACATATCCAGAATGTTGAAAGTAGCAGAGCCTCACTGTGAGGATGTTTTTCTTGTCAATTCCAACTACTAACTCTAAAGCGTGATTTATTATCAGCATCATGATTTATTGACATGTAAGACCCACAGGGGATTTGTGTTAACTTAGAAATTTAGGATTGGGGTCGCAGCATATATTAAGCCCTTGACTTCTCTTATTTTAGCTTCATGCTATTTCTTTCTGGAGACACAATCTCTTTTCTCTTTCCTCCCTCTGGCTTCCTCTCTGCCCATTTCTCTGAATTCCCTCTCCAAGACTTCGTGCATGCGTTAGCTGGAATGAACAGTACTTGGTCAGTCCTACTCCTTCCACTCTGAGCCCTCCTCAGTGGGATTCCACTTGGTCCTCTGCTCAAATCAATCCTTGTTTTCTAAAAAGGACATTGGGACACTAGATGTTTGGAAACTGAGATCAGACTTTGCTTATAGTAAACAGTTTTGCTCCTTTGCTATCAGTTTATTTGTTTGCTTGAACTTAGAGCCTAAGGGCAGAACAAATTCTATGCTAAACAAACAAATGAAAAAAGATAATAGTTGAAAAAGCTACATTTGGTTCAGTGGTAAAGGAGGTCTGGATGAAGGGAAATAGGGCCTAACATTTACTGAAAGGCTATGCTTTGAACAGTCTCATTTAATCCTATCAACACCAGGTAGATCAGGTCGGTATCTGGGAAATTCATGAGTCCCCTACTACTTACTCAGATTTCTCTTTTTCGTCATGACATGTCTAGGCTTGTGCATTCCAACACAGGCTGCACTGAGAAAGGATTTGGGTGGTAATCTCTGAAGTAATCTGTCTTAATCATGAAACAGACATCAGCATATTTTACCTCCCTAAATTTTACCTGTCTTTCTGTTCTGTAAAGAAGTATAAATTCTCACAATAAAATTTTGCACTCTTTGCAGCAAGCTTTAAGAGATAAAGAGGTTATGAAAAGTTAGGTGATCCTTGTGACAAAGGAACCTCATGAACAATGACTTAGTCAAGGACAAAAGACTGTAGTGAAAGAAGACAAAGATGAAATACAGAGGCACTGAGAACCTAAAAGCCTTTTTAAATTTCATCTAGGTTCACAAAAACCCTAGACTAAGGAAGAGGAAATGTGAATTCAGTTGTTAAATAATTTATCTCCCTTTGCCCAACTTAATTAGTGTTTCCATATTCACCCAACCTTTCCTTTCCATATACTCTCATGTTTTCAATATCATTCATAATTTAATAATGAATTAAATGTTCTCTTAAAGTGTATTACAAGTCCATGTAAATCTCATGGACTCTTTTAAAACTTCATTCTTATTTAGAACTTGAGGAAAAAACAAATATTCTTTAATATATTCGCCATGGACTGAAGTCATGTCTTTTCAGAGTTCTCTCAAATCTCTGAAGTAGAATTTATTGCTCCAGCCAACTACTTCCTCCTATCAAGAAAAATATGGACGTTTCTTTCCAGGATTTCCAGTAATTATCTCACAATGAGGCACAGCCCAGCATAACCGTTAGGTTGTCACTTCCTACCAGATGTTTTCCAGCTGTTCACAATATCTTTCTGCTAATACTCTACCAGCTGCCATCTTAATGGTGGCACGATGGGGAATGGATGCTCTGGTGACATTGCTCTTCAAGTTTTAAAGACCTGGCCCACTGCCTCATCCTAGGAATGTCAGATACGTACATTTGTTATTGCATTTATCCTACCTTCTAATTAATCAAGATGAAGCCAATTACAACCTGAAATAAGTGAACTCTCACATCAAAACCTGCACTGCTTTTCATTAATGAAAACATTCATATTTCATTTTTGGCTATGACATGTCCTGCTATCAGGATGACAGCTAACATCATTTTACCAAATATATCAGGACAGTAAGCAGATACATGCTTTTTGTGTCACCTTGTCAGTTACACCTTACATACAGAGATCTTATGCGTGATTGATATTCTTTACAGTTGAATGGAGACAAATCTTGGTCCTATGAGATCAACAGTTATCAGACTCAAAGTCCACAAAGGCAGAAGTTACCATGCTGCTTTCTAGGGAACATAAATCAGTTTGTAATCTATTTGTACATACTTATTTAGAAGATTATTGTGCCCTTCAATTATTTAGAGTAATGGAATTATTTTTCTGAAACTATGATTATACTAGATGTCATGTAGGTTAGCTCATAATCCCTGCCAAAGACCTAATGGGAATGGTTGTTACTGGGCTTCAGTAAATACAACAGTAAGTTGAAGAGAACTGATATGCATATTAATTGCAATGTACCTGCCTTCAGGCTTCAAATCTGCCTGAATATGTTGTATACTTGTGTTTATAAAACTTTTTGGTGGTTTTAAGGATTGAATGATGCTAGACATTGAGCTAACTCCCCAAAACCTCTATTAAAATTTTTAATTTATTAAGACTTAGCTCCTCATTATATCAATAATCTCATGTGCTAGTTTCTAAAACAACACAAGACTTAGAATAATTTATATAAAGTATCTGTGCTTATAGCTACAAGCCAAGCTACAAGATTTACTTACAGTATAGTCATGTTATAAATATGAGCCTAGAAGAGAGACATCTTTCCTACCAACTAAACATATGTTCCCTGATCACATAAGTAAAAGCATCACCCCTACTAAAATAAATACTTGTTCTCGGGTGTCATAATATTGACTTATCCTGAATAAATGCACTTTTTTCATTCTAGGTCATATATATAACTGGAATTAACAAAAACTATCAATCAGTTTTTGGTATTGTAATAAGACCTCCAAAAGCAACTTAATGCTTTCTTTAAAGTATCTATATACCTATCAACAATGAAATAGTCATGTGATAAATGTTTACTCATTTCTACTTGGTCAATAAATGTAGCTGTTTAATAAACAATGTTTGCAACTTATAAAGCTTAGTAATATCTTATCAAATATGCTGTAAGAAATGAAGAGAAGGATCTTTTAGTTAGCAAAAGATATAAACTAACAACTACCAATAATACAAAGCAGAATGGTATAATGGAAGTAAGTGTGACATACTAAGGCACTAATAATTGGTTAGGAATTGGAAAATACTTTGTGAAAGAGGTGATGTTTCTACTGGGTTTTAACAGATGAGCAGAATTTTGACCAATAGGTAAGAGAAATATACTTAAGCTAGAAAAAAGAATTCTTCATAAATAAACCTACCAAATACTACTGTACTTCATATAATCACTGCTATTTTGCACCCCTAAGAGTGTTATTTAAGTTTTCAATGCAGTTAATTGAAACCCTACTAGATGCAAATCAAAAGTTTCAGCCTTAATTGAGATATTTTGAAAATTGAACCCATTGCTTCAGGCAGGTGCTACATGAGATTCCATTAATATAGGTAATTAACATTAGCCTCTGCTTTAATTAACATGCACACTTTAATTAGCAAAGCATTAACCAACATTAAAAAATCTGATCTTCATGCATCACAAAAAACTGCAAAGTTATGACTACTATGTTATTTTTCTCCAAGGTTGTAAATCACAAAACAGCACTCATTTTTTGAAGTATACGCCATATTTAAAATATTAAATAGGGAGATATATGCAATATAAATGAAAACTCCAGAAACATGAAAAAGGATGCTCTTTACAAAATATAGAGACATGATTTTCATACCATAAGCATGAATTACATTACAATCTTTCAATGATCATTTAGGCAGAAGATTTTGAATTGAAATGGCCCCATAGGCTGTCACCTTCCTTACATGTAATAAACAATTCACTGTTCTATGCTAACATTATTGATATGACTATCTATTACCTAACCTCTTTTTGTTCTTCCCAGGGAACAAATAAATCACCAGTTATGAACAATATTTAATATTAGAAACAAATGCAATGCAGATATTTACCAAAAAACCTCACTTTTAAAACAATCTATGTTTCCCACTTTATCTTAAAATCCAAATGTGTTATAATGGTTTTTTTATTGTACTGTAGCCACAGTGTATGTTGAACTATGAACAATTATTAACAATGCATTTTTGTCATATTTAAAAGTGATTTCCATGCTCTTTGTTCACTATAATCAATTGGATACACCAATTTTGAAGTCCTGATCATATGCTATACATTATCTCTTTATATTAATTAGTGAAAACAGCTTCATTATATAGAAGTGTTATAGAAATGACACCCATATAGCACAACATTGTATTCTGTGGTCCTAAGATATGCTAAAGTTATTATAAAAACTGTAACAAGGCTTTCAAAACAGACATTTAAAGAAAAAGTGATCACATCAAGCTTAAGTGTTAAGTAAAACATTCAGAGCTGGGTGAGGTGAAGCAGATTCATAGTCTCTAGAGACTGAGACAAGAATCCCTTTAGCCCAGGAATTCGGACTAGCCTGGGCAACACACTGAGACCTTGTTTCAAACAAGCAAGCATCAACTAAGAACATTCAAGGAGCTAGAGGTGAAGATCAGTGGGAGAGCTCTTGGTTAATTTGTGGGAGACTCTGGGTTTGATACCCCAGAGAGAGAGAGAAAGAGATACAGACAGACAGACAGGCAGATTTTAATACTACACAGTATTAAAAACAACTGTCTCCACTAAACCCCTGTTGCGTACAAGGCATTATTTCATACAGAGAGAAATGCGAAGTCACCACAATGATAAGTACCTCAAGTTTCTTCAGTGGACATTCAAATTCAAACTGAAACTACTATAAATCAAAGCCAATACACCAAATGTTGGTGCAGTAGGAATAAAAGAGCTAGAAGCAGCACTCCGGGTTTTTAAGGAAGATTTGTTGTTTTAAGCTGTCACTAACACTGGAACTGCTTGTTCCCATTGACTTCCAAGAGGTTCGCGCTTTTCTCCTGCTCCTACCTCTGACAGCCTCACCCGCAACAGCCACCACGGGCTCATGCGGGCACCCTCAGCTCTTCACTCTTTGGGCTCCTCTGCAGCTGACAACTCGGGGAATGAATGTTTCTTGGATTTGCAAAACCAACTTCCAGACGGTGACGGCGAATTTCCTGGCCCTTTCCCCTTATGGAAAGTTAGAGCCTGAGCTTCTAGGAAATGATGCAAAGGCTGGGTGGGTGTTCTTTCCGAATCTCCTGAGGGCAGTGCCGTGGAAACAGGTGCGAAGGTACTTCGCAATTCTGATTAAACGAATTCAAGGAGATTGTCACATTCTTCTCTTCTGTAGACTGCATTATGACAAAATTCCTTATATTATATTATCATGTATCTGTGTTACCCATCTGCTCATTAAATTCACTTGGACTTTTGGGAAATGTCTAAGCAGGATAGACTGAAAAAAGCACATTGACAGCCAGAGATACAAGAAATACAGCACTTACAATTATACAGCAACCCTCACATATACTATCTCAGTTTAAAAAATTCCTAGGACTTTCTTCAGTGAATTAGAAATTTAAGAGAGAACCCAAAGCATCAAGCACCAAACCATTTAGATTAACTGCTTATAGATATTAAGACAACTGTTAAGGAATGGTTTTATTGTCTACAATATTCATATACTCCCCTTAATTCTAAAGCAATGTTTCTAAGAAAGCAGTCTCCGATCATGACCGTCACAGTTGGCTGGAGGGCTCTCTAACCTGCAGGTTCCCAGGGTTGGTTCAGATGGAAAGAATCAATGTTTCTGTGCTCCAATCTATTTTTTTAAATTTATCTTTATTGGTACATTGTACATACACATCGTGATTTTATCAGGACTACTGAGTGGTACCTGCACAGAGTGAACTGGGAGAAGAACTAATAGAATGAAACCATAATTCCCTCATTATCAAGCCACAGGAAACGCTGGTAGAAACAAGCAAATATTCTGTATCTTTTTGTGTCACTACTTAAGGATTAATATAGGAGAAGAAAATAGGTTTTGTTGGGAGGTAAATTTTATTAACTAGTCATTTTAGTAATTAACAAAGTATATATATAAATACTTCAGTATATATATATACTTCATAGATATATACTTCATAGTATATATATATATACTTCATAGTATATATATATATATACTATACATAGTATATATATACATACTATAGTATATATATACTTCATAGTATATATATTATATATATATTCAAAGTATATATATATTCAAAATATATATATATTCAAAGTATATATATGCTTCATAAATATATTTTATGAAACATAGTTTCAAATACATTTCTCTTTTAAAAAGTTATCTTTCCTGGTAGAGTTCTCTGCTTCTAATACTCCTATTTCACCAGTAAATAGATAGATGGCTGGTTCTTTATCGTGTTTCATGTCGACCAATTTCTTATGATTTGCAGCGTAATACCTAAAAAAAGAGACGTTTATCTCAAGAGAAAATAGATTTATCTTGAGACAGACTTAATGTACATTGATGTTCTTTAGATTTCTGACTATATTTCATATGACATGATCACCATATCTGGCACAATATCATCAAACTATTCTACCTGGACAACAGAATGGCAAAAAAGACTTTCCTGGTCTGACTCCAATCTCCTTTTCTAAGGCTTCTTATTTCTCACAGTTTTCTTCTACAAGCAGTTTGTTTACTAATCATTGGCTGTCGAAAATAGCATATTCTCTTAAGTGTATTTTGTTTGTTTGTTTGTTTGTTTGTTTGTTTTTGAGACAGGGTTTAGCTTTGTAGTTCAGGCAGGCCCTGAGCTCACTATGTAGCTCAGGCAAGCCTCGAACTCAGCAACCCTCCTGCCTCTGCCTCCCAAATGCTGCAATTATAGGCTGGAGCCACCAAACCCAGCATTTGTGGTATGCGGTATTGATGGCTGGTGGGTGTGAATCACCACACCAAGTACTGCTGTATGTGGTTACTGGGAATTGAACCAGGGACCTTGCGCTTGCTAGGCAGGTGCTGGAACCACTGAGCTAAACCTCTGGCCCTCCTCTTAAATCTTTACTATCTCCTTTACTATCTTCAGTGAAACCAAAGAGCCTTCTAAGGACGAACACAAACACTTCTTTCAACCCTCGGGCACAACTCATGTTTCTAATAATCTCTTATGTATCAAGACCACTTTTTTTTTTTTTGAGACAGGGTCTCACTTTGTAGTTCAGGCTGGCCCTGAGCTCACTATGTAGCCCAGGCAAGCCTCAAACTCAGCAATCCTCCTGCCTCTGCCTCCCAAGTGCTGGGATTACAGGTGTGAGCCACCACACCTGGCACTCACAGACCGCTTTTAAGAGGCAGAGATCTAGCTGCTCAGATGTACAAATCTCACTTTCCTAAGTAAACTTTGAACTTCTTAAAGTCAAGTGATCTCCAAAGGCATTTGGACTCTCCCTCACTCTTTAGTTAATTGGATACCTATTGTCATCACCAACATTTACATTGGTACTTAAAAGATCTAATAATAAAGTGTTCAAGTACACCTTGCGTTTGCTTTTTAGTATAGGTTACATTCTTTACTTACAATCTAGTATAAAACTTTACCTACAATCTAGTATAGTATAAAACATATACAGTGTCATGTCATTCACAAGAGCTACCAGAGTAGAAAGAGAATAATAAAATGCTAATCATTACATATATAAGACCTTTATAATTTCACTCAAATAAAACTCGTTTTCTAGTGATATAATTATCTCTGCCACAGTCAACTGTTTCTTAACCTACTGCATTTTCAATCTTTTTTGACAGCCTACATTTCTAATTCAAGAATTTTACTCACTGGTACTTTATTCCCACTTAATTATTTTTTCTGAACTTGCCCCCCCCCAGTTTACATGTCCTCATTAAAATATTTTACATGTTAAGTGATATTGAAGTTAATATCCCACATAAATTATTTTTTGAATTTATAGAGATCTTTTGAACATGATTGTTTTGTATACTTTATATATTGTATAAAAAGATGCTTCATAACATTTCTAATTGTATATAATGTATCTTTATAAAAGACTGTAAGGGTAACACATCTTGCCTTAATTAACCCACTGAGGTGCACATTTTGTTTTGATTTTCATTGAGTTTTTTGCAGTTTTGACTGGGTTTTTTTAATTTACTTTCTCACAAAAGAGAAATTTCTTGTTTTAGTCAGTGCCATTTCATCCCATGAAAGAACATCCCCTAGGGGAGCCCTTAAGGTATGAGAAATATTTTTTGAGGCTATAACAGAAAAACACACCCAGAATGTCAGTGGAGAAGCCTTCAGAGTTCAAATCATGTGCAACTAGAGTTTTTAATGGTTTCATAAAACTCCCTAGCCAGTTACAAATGACATACCCATATTAAATTTTTGGAAAAGGAAATTATAAAATAGATACATAGCTGCTAAAAATTATGGACATTTTATGGGGCAAAGCCTTATTTTTAATAAAGATCTGAAATACTGACTTTGAGTCTGAGCAATTAGTAAGAGTTTAAGGTACAATGGTTTCAAATTAGACTTGTACACATGGCAGAAGAACCCAAATGGCCCAACACAAGAGTCTTCTGGTTTGCTATTCTGAGTATGCACAGGTTTTTAACAAGCAGAAACTTGGAAATTTCCACTCAAATTACACAAACATGAAACGATGGAATTCAATTAGTCTTTTTTCTACCGAACATATCAGTTCATGACTGTAAATAAAAATGAAGCAGTGTTTGGTTTGCTTAGTTTTGCTAACACAGAGATCAAAGAAAGCAAATGAACAAATCCAAACTTCTTACTTAATAACTAATTTTACTATGCTTTTCAGCATAAAGTTATTATTCCCAACTTACAGATAAGAAAGTAATATGAAAACTTGATTTATTGATTAATAAAAGGAAAAGAAAAAATAGCCAAACATCAGAATTAAATTTTCAACAGTAGAATATCTACTGAATATTGAAGGTCAATATGTACCAAGTAATACAGCAATTCTTCCATGCTTTAAATGTTATGCCATGCAAACTTGCATGTAGTAAACTGATGTTGAATTTAAAATATTTAGAAGTGTGCAATTGGTAGTGGAGTAAGAAGAAAATACGAAGAAAGAGAAAGATGGAAAAACCCAGAGTATAAGAACAGAGTTGTCGCTTGGGTGGAGTCTTCTTGATTGGAAATAAAAGTTAATTTGGTGTGATACTTGAAAGTATCATTAAAGAAAAGACAAAATATCTTTGATTTAATCTAACAGGTAATGATCATAATGCAATCAATTTATTTTTAATAAATTTTTGTGGTTTTATGAAGATCAGAAAGTAAAAGAATACTTGAGAACAATCCAGTTCCCTGACACTTTGGGTTTCCAAGAGAAAAAGGAAATGGAGGTTAGAGGCAGTTGAGTAAACTAGACATAAAAAGTAAAGGGAAACAAAAAAGACATGATTCCAAGATGTTTTCTTAAAATATTAATTTTATTGATATTACTTTAATATTTCAAAGTAATCCCTCCACTTTATTTTTTAATTGAGTAAATTATAGGTATATAATTGAGATTTTTTTTTAAAGGAAGGCTCAACAGGATTTGGTGGCTGGTGAGAGAACAGTGAAAATTACTTTCTGCCTCCACTGTTGAGTAACCTGGAAAAGTAATGCCAGTGCAATGATAGCACAAGTGGAAAAGGAAGAGATAAATAGTTGTTATTGAAAGTCTTAAGTATCAAGAGCAGTCAACTGGCAATTGTGCCCAGCACAGTAGTGCACATTTGTAATCTTAGCTACTTGGGAGGCTGAGGCAGGAAGATATAAGCTCCACGGAAGGTTGGACAGTTTTGTGAGAACCTATCTAAAAATAAAACATAATAAGGACTAAAAGTATAGCTCAGAATTAAAATATTTGCCTAACATATATGAGGCTCTGGTTTCAGTACCCACTTACTCAGTACCACAAAACACATGTGCATGCGCACACACATACCCTGTTGGCCATCCTCTACAAGCAATCAAAATAGACCCATAACATGCAAACTGGACAAACACTGAACTAAAGAACTAAATCACCCCAAATGATAAAAGTCCTAAGGGAATATGTGAGTGGGAGAGCAGATAACCTAGAATCTGTGGTTAAATCTTGACAGAAAAAAAATTCATTAAAAATGTGAGGGGACAAATAATTCACAGAGACTTGTTAATAATTGCTCTAAGACATGGATATTCTATAATATTCAAGAGGTACAAAACTTCCTGCTATGGTCAGAATGAGGTGTTCTGTCCAAAATTCATGCTGCAATTTAACAAAGCAACAATATGAACTTCCTTTGGGAAGTTAAGAAGTCACAACAATACAGAGCAGACCATCTGTCTATCCTGATGACAAAGAGCCATTTAAACAAGTTAGAGGAGTGCATGAACCACTAAACCCATGATCCTGGGTGCTGTGATGTGTACAAAAGCACAGACACCATGCTTAAAAGGCAGCTGGAAGTGTGAAGGCATGGGCAAGGCAGATGCTGGTGAAGTGTGGGCCACTGGAGTGTCCCAGGCAGGAGACGTTCAAGTATATGTTAAAGGACAAAGCAGACTACTGAAAAAATGCCTACGACTAGTTAGTATGAAAGAACCAAAAACTCCACAACAGTGCCAGGCCCTCAGCCTCCCGCCTCTGGTTGCTTACCTACTCCAGTCAACGGTGGGATCATTGCGGGGTCATGGATGATTTTTTTCCCTTTATTTGTCCCACCTTAGTGCTTAGAATGAACAAGTTTTATAATCCTCTTTGGTGCGTCGCAGGACTACATTAAACACGTTAAATAAAGGAAAATGAGTTCTTGGAACTATTTCACCTAAACCATCTTTCTTAATAAGTTTTGTTATTTTCTCAAAGTTTTAGAAATTTATGCATAGTTTAGGTGAATGTAATAATGCTGATATTACTATTATTCCTCTTTCATTGGGAAGCCCAGGTTTAACTAAAATATATTTTCTTAAGAAAACATGAGCTGAATCCCAGCACTTGGTAGGCAAAGGCAGGAGGACTGCTATGAGTTTGAGGCTTGCCTGGGCGACATAGTGAGCTCAGGACCAACCAGCCTGAACTATAAAGCGAGACCCTGTCTCAAAAAAAAAAAAAAATCCTGACCTTTTGTAGATTAGTTTAACTTAGCATTCAAAAATTAGAACAAGTCACACTGGAATGTCTTTTTAAAATACGACTATAAGGCATCTTGAGTAATTTTTTTATTTTGTTTTATTTTGTTTTTTTTTGAGACAGAGTCTCGCTTTGTAGTTCGGGCTGGCCCTGTAGCCCCAGCAACCCTCCAACTCAGAAATCCTCCTGCCTCTACCTCTTGAGCATGGGGATTACAGGCATGAGCCACCATGCCTGGCTTGTACTCTATTTTTAAAATGTATCTTTGTAAAATATGAGCAGAGTGTGCTGCTTAGAGAAAGCCAATGTCACTGTTAAAGACAATAGACTTCACAACATGCCCTTTGCACCTTCTGCTTACTTGTTAAACTGACTTAAAACCACTTACCAAACAAGTTTATAAACATAGTTCAATGATCAACCAGATCTTACTTTTCAAAATGATGCTTATAAGTTATAGATTACATATTTACTTCAAAAAAGCTATATAAAACTAACCACAAATTATTTACAGTGATTTGTCTACAATTGCATATTTGATCCATATATATATGTGTGTGTGTGTGTGTGTGTGTATCCTAAAAGTTTATGCTTTATGCTTTATTGATTCACATTTATAAAAAAGAACTCATGAAATTTATAATAATGAAAAATCCAAATGCCTCTTTAAATTTATAAGTAAAAAACATGAAATACAAATAAAATTACTTTGAAATCTTTTGTGACCTTTTAGCTCATGCCTTAAAAATATGAAGGAATTTCTACAAATTTAATGAAAACTTTATAGCACAATTAAATGTAAAATAAGTTTTAACATGCATTTCTTCTACCAATTGGCATACATAATAGAAAAATGGTAGAGAATAGGTTAAACAGTCTAAAAGGATTTTAACCTTAAATTTGACAGAAGTTAAATGGCTGTGACATTGGGTTCTTCTGCTTTATTCCAGCTAGTAATCCACCCTCAAAGTTCCTGTCAGGTAAATGACCTTGTATTTCATTAACTGATAATTAAATGGATTTATTCCACTAACGGTTTTAATTAAAATGCTAGAAATATTGATTACCCCTCTCATCCTTATTCCCCCAGATGAAAAAAAGGTTTTAGGAATGTTTATTTAGAGAAGACAGAGAATTAAATTAGATTGAATCTCTATGAGACCCGAAGACTGGTTCTTTCATTTCTGCTGCTCAAGCAGAAAAAGGTTTCAATTTTTTGATGTTTGATTAATTATTTTGAAATCCATTTATGCTTACCTTGGTGTTTAATTAAAAATGTCATTTTTAGCATAATTAAATTGGCTATCTGTGGAAGACTAACTTCAAACTTATATTTTAAAAATTCGATGCTTTTTTTTGGTAAAAGAAACTTTTTAGTTATTTGCTTTTTCAGTAGCAGTGCCACCTTCTGAATGAAAAACTAAGGTGTACTGGGGCTTAATTGGATTTCCTACATTTGAATATTAGGCCACATATGCTTATGACTAGTCTAAGTTTACTTGGCTGTGCTCTTTAATCCATTAGTGATTCATTCATTCTGACAAACACAGAATATGCTTTTCCAAATGTGTTGGATTTCATAATGTTTACACTGACAAAATGTACCGCATAAAAACTGTCTTCCGCATGCCTGAATGGTTTTCTGCAGCACTGATTCAACTAAGTTAAGATACAGTTTCTGCTGTCAGTTCTGTCACAGCTCATCCAGGCAATTGGAAACCATTTTCACTAAACATTAGAACTGATAATGACAGAGTGGGGAGTGTAATAAACTGAAAAGGAAGATCCAACTCTTCCTGCTTAAAGCTTCTCCACCAAAAAGAATGTCATCATAAGTGGTCACGAAAAGACAATGCTGGGGAAGGATCACCACTACTATATACAAAATAGTGTTAAGATGCTAATTTAAAGGCAAATAAGGATTCAAGAGGAAGCCACAACCTGAGAGCTCACTAATGGAAATCAAATCTCACTTAAGAGCGATAATTTTATTGACGTTTTTATACTAAAATCAATTCAAATCAACATATTTTTCTAAGACACCATTTAAAATAAATCCTTCTATGTTTTCATTTAGCTAAGTTTGGGACTTCGTGTGTACTTCTGGCTTGCTGAAGTCACGAAAATGAGGCTGTGTGCAATGCTCATGCTTATGACTACCGAAACCTCAAGAGCAGACAACGCCCACTCGCTGTAGGTGGAGCGATAAGGGGAAAACACTGATGTAAGACTCTAGATAAATCCCTATTTTTATATATCATAGTTTGTTCTTTTTTATGACAGGGTCTCACTTTGTAGTTCAGGCTGGCCCTGAGCTCACTATGTAGCCCAGGCAAACCTTGAACTCAGCAATCTCCTGCCTCTGCCTCCCGAGGGCTGGGATGACAGGCGTGCGCCACCATGGCTGGCACTGTTCTGTGTGGTACCGGGATCGAACTTGGGACCTTGTGCTTGCCAAGGAGCCACTGAGCTAACTCTCTGGCCCCATACTTTGTTCTTTTACAGCTCAATCAATACTTTTTTAGGGTATACTTACATATACTTTCCTCTGTGACGGTGACAGGCTACACATTCTGATAACGTAGTACTTTGAGTTCTTTGATTGACTCCAGAAAAGGTTCTGAATGTGTTTGCTTTCGGATTAACAAGGCATATTTCACAAAGTCAGGCAGAACAGTATCATGGTGGACCAATGATCCATAAATATGAAGTTCTTAGCTTCAAGCATCCAATATTACACAGCAGTAATATCTACTGGCTGGATTCTAGCAGCCTAACGTTCAATACTGTGGATTTTTTCTAAAGACTGTTATAAATCACTGGTACACTTCCATCCTGTATTAGCATCAGAAGAATTCCTTCACCAAAGCTTCTGCCAGACAGCTGCATTCAAAAACTGCCACTTAAAATCTGCTCAGTCTTTCTACTAAAAGTTAGGGGAAAAGAGCGAAACATTTTCATTTACAAAAAGAGAGCACGATTCTAAGGTCTTGTTTTTCTTAACAACAAGAGGAAACATGTATGGTCAAACACCTCAGTGTTCTTGCCTACCAAATGGGAATGATGACTGAGGAGAAAGGCAATTTTGTTATGATGACTGAGGAGAAAGGTAATTTTGTTATGAAAGCATTAGCATCTGTAGATGTGAAAAATCAATGAATATCATTTGGAAAATGGTAATTACATCAGAGGTTCCAATTTGCATAGAAGAACAAAGACTCAGAGATAAGGCACATTGGTCTGAATTATTACAGTTGAAAAATGTCACACTTATAATAATAAAAGCAGGGTTTATCATAATGCCTACCATTTCTTATATTTAAACAACAACTTGTCAAGATTACCGATAGTTTTATCACATACATTTACCTTCTTGACTACTGTTGTCCAAGAGAGTGACATGCTGTGCCCCTAGATACATCTGAAAATATTTTCAAGACACCAAGATAGTTTAATGCCTTTCCTGTGAACTTTAAGGAACTAGCCAAGATGAATAACTTCATTTTTAACACGGACATATGACATATTTTAACCTGTCTACATACAAAAGTAGTGCTGTTAACAATAGCAACTTTCCTCAAGTATGTTATGAATTGCTGTATGCCTTTTCCCTTTTTTCATGCACCATTGCCACTATCTTACCTTCAGCAGTTTTGCTAGATTTCAGTGAAGATGGAACTAGAGGGCACACATTAGAATTTTATATCAGTTCAAGAAGGGGAGAAAAGAAAGACATATGAAGCCAGAATGACATTCACTGAAGGTTCCCTAGGGAAGATAACACATGTTTTTGTCTCTCACCTGCTAGGCATGCTAAATCAGTGTGATGATAAGCTAATTTATGAAATATATTTCATTGAAACCAGGACACCTTTACTGTTGCTAGTTCAGTCATCAGAATTTCAGAAATAATGGCAGCCTCATTTTTAAAATGTGGAAGACTTGAATTTCCTAATATAATGTTTGTGGTAGGCCTTGTATGAAGTTCCAGATTTCTAACTAAATGAATTATTACCATGCAGTTGCTTAGCCTAAATTCAGAATCTCTATGTATTTCTGAGACTTACCCTACCAATGTTGAATACGACTATTTTTTATTCCTTTCTCAAATCCTTTTGGGAAATCCAAATGCACATAAATATATCTGTTACATATCATTATAAATTCTTATATGTACAACCACCATTTAGTTCTTTAAGTGATTTTCTTACAATGCTCAAATTTGGGATTATAATCTACTTTTTCAGTGCCTGGCCTTTACCCATTTTTCTTTACAACTATAATTTAAACAAGGCTACTAGGCAATCACAATGAGAAAAGTGGGCCTGGAGATAAAAGATGTGATTCTAGAGATATGTGGTTCAAGCTTCTGGCTGGTCCCCATAAAAATATGATACCATCATGCATTGATATTATAATACCAGTGCTCCTTATAGAAATCCCACTTCATTACCAACAGAGAAGATACACTTTCATACAATTTATGCCTTTTTCAAAAAGTCTCAAATTAAATGTGGATCAAATTGAAAGCATTAAGCATAGAATTAGAGTAAAAATAAAAATTTTACATTAAAAAGTGCTACTCGAGCTGCAGGATACTTTCAAAAGGCTCCTCCTTGTCATGCTCCGATTTTCCACAAGATTCCCCAAATTTATATATAAATAATGTCAAATTCTATTATCTACTCTCTCCTCTGGCCAGACTTATCTAAATTCAACACAGTCTAGATTGAAGCACAGGACTCCACTGACACAGGAGTTTCCTGTCACTAATACTAGACAGTGTCATCAAGAAACATACAGAGTAGGAGGAGGCCAGTAGTAAAAGAGAGAGATTTTCTGTTTACCCACAAATACATTGGCAATCAGCAATGTTGGGAATGGAAATTCAGCATACATTACTGATAGCTTAATGGCATTTAAATAAAATATTCAAGGTAGAAAATTTCCTCAGTGCTAGTCTGAGTTTTTAAGTGTGTTTCTTTTAGAACAAAATTGTTCTTCCTATTCTTAACTTTAAAAATAAATAATTTATATAGATAGGTATTTAATAACAACTTTTCAGTGTGCAAAGTTAATTTTTTTCTTTTATTTTGTGTTGTTTGTTTGGCTTTGTGTGAGATAGGGTATTGCTATATTGTTCAGGATGGCCTTGAACTTACTGTGTAGCCAAACAGGCCCCCTGACTTGGCCTCTAGAATGCTGAGCCTACAGGCATGTGTGCCACCACATCCAGCTTTGCACAGAGTTAAAATTTAAATACAGTCTAACTTTTTAAGATTGGGTCACTAAAAAAGCAAATGTTTTTATTAATTGGACAGAAACAGCATCTTAAGCTATGTGCATATGCATATTTCACAAACAACATGATAAAAGATTTAATTTATAGACATATATTGATAACTGAGAAGTTGCTATTTTAAATGATCTGCTAACAAATATTCCTGCTAGTCTGCCAAAGACTGGAAACATCTTGATGGCTTTTTAGAAAAGTGAAGTCTTTTCTTGACAAAAATAAAGAAATTTTATTAAGTGATCCTATGGAGAACTACTGTACTTTTAGGTTAAGGAATCAGGAGTGGAGAGAATACTAAAAATAGATTATATATGCATAAAAACACTGACATTTCAGTATGTGAGTGTTGGTGAGAACAGAGTATAGAGAGAAAAAAGAAAAGAGAAGTGAACAAACTAAAATTCTTGGTTCTCAAAATACAATAGAGAACTAAAGAAAGTTAAAGCCTTGTTATATAGACTTTGTGCCATTTTATAGTAAAGTAGAAAAAAATATTTCCAGTATTTAAAACCTTTTTTGCTTCCTAGGATCATAGAACTCTCAGGAACATCCTAGAAACAAACCCCCTTGGGCAGAACTTACAGAGAGATCAAACGGATATCTGCAGGAACCACCTTTTATGTTAGTGCCTTTGCTCCAAGGTCACCAGATATAACCTACCCAGGCGAGAAAGTACTGACAGATTTTTGTTTTGTTTTATTTTTCTGATGCTGGCCTGGAAACACTTGATAGAAAGATGGAAATGACCTTCAGGAGGACACTATTTGACAACAGTTGGGGTAGTAACATTGTCACTAATACCTCTTCAAGTTCTAGAAGAGCAATCCCCACTCTACCTGATTTAGATGGGTGTGAACACTGGAGTTAACAATTTCTGTGTATCTTTCTATGGCAAGTAAAAGATCACCAAACTAAATCAGACCACTTAACATCAAATGATCTGTTGGAAGTGGTCAGATCCAGTAAACAGTTCACCCTCAAGAGTATGCACCTGAATAGTTTTTGTAAGGGAAAACTGTGTGCTTTGGGTGTATGAGATACATATGAGCACCACAGGATTCATTAATATTTAGTTGTCAGGAGAATACACCTCCACAGAATGGGAGAAATGGTAGATAACTACAGTTGGCATTAGCGTATTTAAGCTCATAAATTAAATTTTAACTGAAGATGAAGACATATATATTTTAAATTCCTATCTCAACTGCCTTTGCATCAGGGAGAGATTCAAGACTAAAAGCCAAGTTTACTGTGGTTCAAATATCCACTTACATGAAAGGTATGTATTTTGTTTTTGTTTCTCTGTGATGGCAAAAGAGCATGGGGAAAACATGTCATTCTCCAATAACTCAAATGTCTTTAAGAGAAAGGAAACATTCATAAATCATGAGGAGAAAAAGGAATGAGAAAGGAGAAAAGCAGGAGGCAAAAAAAAAAAAGAAAATAAAAAAAAGGAAAGGAAGAAAATGAAGGAAAGCAAAAATGAAGGAAGGCAGACAGGAAACACCTTTTTCAACGTAATATTCATTCTGGTAGGTGGGGTTTTACCATCCACTCCTACCTTCTACTTTCAGGGATAGATTTCCAATGTCAGTGAGGATAGTACAACGGAAAGAGAGTCCCTTTTAAGAGGTTCAAAGTATTAAGCCTCCTTCTTATATTTGTTTCTTTAGAGTCATATGGAAATTTATTATAGTTGTTCTACTAGGTCTCAGTTTATCCTTTTTCTACTGTCATGGAGCTTTTCTTCCTAATGAAATAATTACATGAAATTTTAGTTGTATTGCCAGTACCATGCTGCCATATGGTATCCCCATGGGATAGTATTAACATTGATATACTTTAACTATGCTTCACATATAAATTTATACACTCAGAGGCATATGCATTTTTAATGGGATTTACCTGCATAATGCTAATGGGAACCCATATATATAAATCCTTGTGCATCAAAATGAAAATATATCTCTATATACTTTCAAATCGGGTTTCTTGGGAGTTCAATTAATGTTTATGAAGAATTCATTTATATTTGCAGCTAATTCTAACTGTCTGAAGGTCACAGTGTGTGGACTATTTTAAAATTCTTCCTCTATGGTAGATGAATGGAATAACTGTGTTCAAATTTGCTGCTCTCCTTACAGCCCACTTACAACGGAGATGCCTAACTGTAAGGGCATTTCTCCCTATTAAAAAAAAATCAAGTCTTTGAAAGAAAAAAAAAGCACATACAGCTTCCAAGTATGTATAAGTTCAAAAGTTTTTCTATTGCTTGAAATAGAGATGCGAGAAATTACATTAAACTTTTAAACAGAAACAGAAGTTTTCAGCCGATGTAGATCAAAATCTATTAGAGATAAAATTGCTTTGACAAAAACTGTGTAAATACAATGCCACTGGCTGCAAGCCTATTATTGAATGCAAGTGGAAAATACGAATAGCACTTCTGAAGGGGCACTGCTAAAGTGACACAAAATAAACACAACCATTTCAGTATAATTTTTCACATTAATTATGTTCTCTTATCATAGATGTATAACTAGCCAAGTATAACAACAATAACAAGATAGCAGTGAAGTTATTTTGCAAACAGGAAAAAGCAAATAAAATAATACTGATATGCTAGTTATTAGATTACTAGCCTTTTATCTTGTGAAATAGCTTCCCTGAACAAAAAGACTATATTAATCATTTCTGTTCCCCCAAGAAAATGATATTGCATTTCTGAAAAGAAATAATGTCAGCAGGCTTTTCCCTTAAAGATACCTTCATTTGTGTGCTGATTTGCCATCTCTGAATCTCAAGCTACTGAGAACATTTTCAAAGGCAATACTTCTGGCTTTAGAACGCTGTTGCCCTATTCAACAAACTCTCCTAAAAATATATTCTCCATTTTCTTTAAATACTTATACTCTGCAATAGTATATCAAGAAATTACTCATAAATTTCATCATTTTTAGTGCCCTCCAATAAGCTGTACTTTTTTCAAGTTTCAATTATTCACTCCCTTACATCTCACTGAATGAAATATAGTGACCACAGTGAACTCAACCAATTTCCATTGATAGTCTTCAATATTTGTTCATTATTCTTAGAAACAAGCCAAAACCTCAGTGGTCTTTGTAAATATAAATCCTTCAATTCTTACTTGTAATACAGAAAGGTACTCTCTGTCTCTCTGCCCAGAAGATTTCAGCTTTCTGATTTTATTTTTCTTTGTTGTACATTATTGTACATTCCATTTTACCAATTTACATATTTTTCCTTTTCTTGAATTTAGATCTACCTTTCTGTACACTAAGCATGTCAGATTTAATTAAATGCACACCTGATTAGTCATTACCATAACAGATAGGGAATGAGCACATTTTTCTTTATTAGCCCAAAAACATAATTTTCAGTGAAAAAAAAAATCACAAGAATTTTCCAGGGAAAAAAGAGCATATGCAAACTTGTTTATACATTTATGTTTACAAGTTTTGCTCATGTACTGCTGTAGTACATTTTTTGTTTGTATGTTTCTGTAACTGAGCCCCACGTCACTATTACGTAGATTCTCAGAGTAATATTTCTATATCATAAGTGAATCAAATATGTCCTTTGATGCTTGGCATTTACACAGTTTAGAAACTCAATCTCTGTGGAAGACAGTAGAGTATTAGAATATGCTACTAAACTTAAGACGTAATCAACTGAGGGGTATCTGTGAGAGCACAGGTAAAAGCAAATGGCCTTTAGTCACAATATGAGGCATAAGGAATAATTGATTTATTTTAACAGTTGAATAGGACAAATATTTATGTTTTAATTTTATTTGTGTAGAGTTATAAACTATTATAAAAGAACATTTTTCTTTTCATTCCCCTTAGATTACCTATGAAGAAAATAAAGAAGATATATTGAGGAGAAAATTAGAAAGTTATGGATCTCAAAAAGAAGAGAATTCGATCCCCATAAGGGCTAAATCAAAGCTCTGGAGTGATTTTAAAATGTTTTTAAACGTTTTTTTAAATGATTTAATATAGTGAGTTGAGATACATTACATTAGATATAATTAGACCTAGACAGGAAAGGTGGTTCTGAGAAGCTAATGAAATATCATTAAGGTTGAATATGAGATTGTTGATTAGGATAAAGCTAATCCTGATTAGGATAAACAAGATAGGAACTAGAGATCTTATTTTTCCTCTTATTTATTTATTTCATGAGTGAAGAAAAGGTAAGCTATCTTGCTGCAAGTGAAAAGGAAAAATAAAGAATGTTATCACTATTACATTCTGTTAGTATATCACAATAATGTTTTTCCCACTTTATTTCTGCAAAGGCCTTTGCCTTGAGATATATCTCTGTTAAGGTAAAAGATATGAATAAAAACCGAATTTAGTTGTTTTTTATTTTTTCTGACTGCAAGGCCCCAAAGAGTCTAGCAGCTCCTACCTTCCCAACCTTGCCAGATCTGCTCTTCTTTGCATGCGCTGCTGCAACACTACTCTTTCTCCAGACATGATCACCAACGCTGTCGCATCCTGGAAAGATTTTTCTAGTCCTTTCCTCCAAAGGGCCCACTTTATCTATTTAAAGCCTGGTCATTATTTAGATTTTCTTTCCACTTGGCTCCGTTGGTGAACTCTTTCAGGTTTCCATGAGAAGTTCAACTACAAGTTTTAATGCTGTGAACTTCTCCCTTGTATATTTTCAAAGATGCATTTTTTAATTTGTGCAAATATTGGATTATGCTCTATCTTCCTCAAGCCTCTTGTGAGGACAAATCCTATCTGGCTTGCTCACTATTATTTCCTAAAAAAATATGGTATGGTTCCCAAGAAAAACTGAATAACTGGACAAAAAAAAATTGCATGATTTTCCTTTTTATTGGACTTGTTACTGCCAAATAGACACAATGACTAGTTCTACTCGTGAGATAGATGAAGATGGCTGTGGCATCCTCTCTATAAAAATTTAATATGAGCTGAGAACTCCAGTAGCAAATCTCTGTTCCTTGGGCACATGTATAAATGATTAACCACAAACTGTAAGTTCAACTATACTCATTGAAAAACAACTAAGAAACTTCTGGATCACTTAAAGTTCTTGTGATCACCTTCAGGGCTTATTTCCATATCAAGAGACCATAACACTGATGTGAACCTTGAATAGCAATAGTATTTAAATACTATACTATGTATTATATGTATGTCACTTATCTATGTTGATAGAAGAAAATCCAAGTAAATTCTTCATATATGAAGTTACTTTTGTTTTGAAATTTAGGGAGCTCTATTATCAGGATCAAGATTCCCTCTAAAATACATAAATTCACAAAGCAACTCACATTAGTTCTTTTCTATTTCTTTCATAATTCCATATATATTCTGATTCTGGTTCATATTTTACACTGGATTTATAGTTATAATTATGTATAATGTCATATCTGTCTCAATCTATAATAACCTTAAAATCGAACTCTGTTTATACTTTAGTACTTCCAGCTCCACCAAAGATCAAGAACAGTGCTTTGATAGTTAAACACAATAAATACATCTGATATGGAAGGGAAAAGAAAAAAAAAGTAGAAAAAGAAGGGAGTAAAATGATAAAGAGGAAATAGATATAAAAAGTGACCTTCCCACTTAGGACACTACACTAGTTGGCTTAGAATTGGCTGTTATATAATACTAACTTTCTACAAAAAAATAAACAAAAACAAAAAAAAATGCTATCGCACTATACAATCACCTACTAATTATACTTTCACTCCATTGCACTATCTCTCTTCCTCAATTACCTGGTTAAAATGCTCATATTACACAATGACATTGGAAAAAAGGTTGGATGCAGATGAGAAAAGCCACAGACTGGTGACAGTTTCCAATGCCTTTGCCTGTGTCAGATCAGAAGTTTTTGACGAGTTAATTTCAACATGTCTCTTATCCCAGGCACTCTTCACCGTTACTCAAAAGGGAGACCCCTTTCACTGTCTCTTCACTTCCCCTCACTCCAATCCTATTCCCAACAAATACTGCCTTTGATATGCCCACTACTTCTCTGCTGAGAAGAGACTGCTCATCCCCCCCCCCGCCGCTCTACTTACTGTAATTACAGAAGAGAGTCGATATTTGCCTTCCTACAGACTAGTTAACAATTGCTGCTCCATCCTTATTTAAAAATACATCCCTCGCGGTTTACCCTGAGTCTCTCTGTGTAGCTCAAGACTCCTGGATTGTTTCCTTCCCCCACTGCTTAAGGATTATGGCAGCTGGGTCAGGACCTCTGTCCTTCCCTCTACCCACCATCACTTCCATTCTGCTTTGCACAGTTCCAATGTACATCACCTGTCTCTCGTCAAGTTCCTTCGTTTGACTTAACCAACTCCAGTGCCTTAAACCACTCAGCAAGGCACTCCTGTATCTAGGTTCTTTCCATATCTGTGGTGTAAATATAAACTCCTTTATTTCTCTTTCTGATCACAACTGACTCTCCCAGTGTACTGCCTCCACCTGCTCCACTTTTTTTTCTTTTTTTTCTTTTTTTTTTGAGACAGGGCCTCGCTTTGTAGTTCAGGCTGGCCCTGAGCTCACTATGTAGCCCAGGCAAGCCTGGAACTCAACAATCTTCCTGCCTCTGCCTCCCGAGTGCTGGGATGACAGGTGTGAGCCACCACGCCCGGCACTGTGGTATTCGGTATTGATTGGTGGTGGGCCTGAGTCGCCACGCCTTGTATTGTTGTATGTGGTTACTGGGATGAATTCAGGACCTTGCGCTTTCAAGGTAGGCGCTGGAACCACTGAGCTAAATCTCCGGCCCCACCTGCTCCACTTTTAATGCTTTTGCTCTTTCCAGACATATCCTGAATAATTCCAACCCCTGGCTTATACCAACTCTCTTCTGCCTTGTTCTTTTTCCAACTTTAATCTCAAGATTTCCCTATACCAATTACCCCTTGATAATATTTCCAAACTTTGGACTCACTAAAGTCTTATGTTTCAAAAACAAATATCTCCAAACAAACAAAAAAACTGCCTATGATACTGTTGAGTTTACTTCCTCCACAGTCAAATATCTTGTTAGTTTATCTTTTCTACAGATTTTCACTCTGAATTTTCTTCTTAAATACTCTCCAACCTGGCTTTTATCCTTTGCAATTATCTGTCCCAAAATATACCTCCATTTACTCATTACTTCTTCAGAAAGCTGCTATTGCTTATGTTCTTCCTTTTCTCCTGTCAGTCAACAAATTTTGCTGATGTATTATGACACATCATTAGCCATTTATTTACTGAACTTGTGCTAAGTACCAGCCCTGTCATAAGTGTTTACCATTAATCCTCACAAGAATTCTATGGAGTGCATGACATTATTATCATTATTCCCACTTACAGTTGTGGAAATTGCCATGAGATGATAGACCACGTCGTTATTTCCTTAACACCTTTCTTCCTATTGCTGGTCTTTTCAGGTCGCACCTTCTCACTACTTTCTCCGGGTACATTATGTGGGCCCTCTATCACCCTTCACCACTGAGACTCTCTAAATTGGACAGCTACTTAAATAACTTCCTTGCTTTGGTATCTTACCACGTGCCTTTTAGCTGTAAGACTCAACTCACTGTTCAGGGTCTGCTTCTTGGCTGCCTCGTGGCTTTTCCTAACATCTCAATGGACTGACTTCTGTTCCCCAACAACACTACTTATTGGCAGTGTTTGAAGTACACTTTCAAACAACTAATTTTTACTCACCCTTTGAAACTCAGTTCCGGCCCACCCGGTCTATAAAGCTGTTAGCATCTTCA
The DNA here is from genome assembly GCA_004025085.1 of Thryonomys swinderianus. Lineage (NCBI taxonomy): Eukaryota > Metazoa > Chordata > Mammalia > Rodentia > Thryonomyidae > Thryonomys > Thryonomys swinderianus. The sequence continues at coordinate 25,232 of PVIC010017542.1, forward strand.
TCTAGACTCCCTTTTCCACTGTTGTGATTCATCCCACTGCACTCTCTCACATTTAACTATGGGCTCCTGTAGGCCAGTAACTAAGGCTTCATTGTACTTTGTATGGTGCCACTCACCGTACCTCTCAGTGTTCAGGAACTCAAATATTTACTTCTCAATTCTTACCTAATTCTGCTGTTGATTCTGCTGTTTTAAATTCAACTCACACACTCTCAAATCAAAAAAATATTTTAAAAAATGTATTATTCACTTAAGGAAATCTTTAAAATGATTTCCCAAGTATCACACATGATGTTTTGATAAGTTCACATTCCTAGTGAAGATAGCACCCATAAATTTAGAACAAAACAGATACCATTTGTTTTGATGGGCAAGTCATTTGTTACATGTGTGTAGATATTTCTGCATATATACTATTTGCTGCATTTCAAAATCTATTTTTAAGGTATACAGATTTTGTCTAATAGATATTAGAACACCTATTTTAAATAATTTTAAAGTAAGTGCAAAACATTCCTTGGTAAAATATACATTCTTAACAAGTACTGGTCTCTACACAACTCAGAGAGTAGACCATTATTTACATGTAAATCAGTAAGCTTAATGGCAGATTTCAGGTCTCTTGAGAGCTATCTAGCATGAAGAAATGAGTCAATCGAATGGTGCTGCAATTCTAAACAAAGCTAATAAACATAGCTTTATTCTTTGAAATTTCTTCTACCATTATTGCCTTACCATATATATTCTTATCATCTGCACACATAAAGTCTACTTTAAAAAAAATAGATGCTGTAAACAATAACTAAATTTCCACATTCTTCCTATGTTATAAATAAAATAAGTCCATTAAGCACAATAATTTTTCTGTAATAGTGTTTAACAATGTCCCCCTACTATGATTACTGGTACCTTGAATATATCCATCGTGTACTTTCACCAGTGTTCTTCAAGCAGAATTTGTTCTAACTTATTCATCTAGTCTTGCTAAAACAGTACTCCAAGACATCTTTCCGGCCACAGATAAATTAATAATAAAGTCACCCATCCAATTACTTTGAACTTAATAATTATAAGTGTATTAGTGTGGTGCTTGCATCATACAACCTCTATTCTACTTTTAGTGAATGACACAAATTAAAACCAACAATAAAATATCTATACAGAGCCCGAGTAACTCACTGTGTACACAACTCATATAAACCTTAATCCTTGAAGCAAGATTTTTACTCTACTACTACTAATATAGCAAGCTTTTCATATTTTCTTCACAGGAATAACTGGCAACTTACTTTTTTATGCCACATTCTCCCCATAAAACAAATGGATTCCTAGATTCTGCTGAAAAGGCTAAAAATTGATTTTCCAATCTGAAAACAGTTAATAAAATACTCAAAAGTGAGTCTCAAATAATAAAAGACGACTTCACCTTGGCAAAACGTATACTTCATTTAGATAGGAATGACCTCCCTTTCAAAACTCTCTGACTAAACTCAGTAATATTGTAGTTATTCTTGAGCTTTATACTGAAAACTAAAACTAATGTCTGGGACTCACTATCTTTAGTTATGAATTCTTGATGTTTTTATCTTAACATCAGATCTCTTACGGCTACATGACTTTCAAGTCTGAGGTGCATTGAAGAAGAAAACTGGATGATATGACAGATGAACCTTTTTCAGAGTGGTCTACAAGTAATACTGTTTCAAAATGATGACTATTTCTGCATTGACTCTGCCTCTTCTCCCCTCCCCAACCAATCTCTTTCCCAGGAACCCCCAAAACACAGCTCTTAGAATAAAAAAAAACCTCAACTGGAGAATTACTATCAGTCAATTAGACTGGACAGTCATGATATCTTTAGTCTATACAAGGCACAGAGTGGGTTTAACTCATTGTTTGTCTTCTGAAAGATTAGAATCAGAAAGAAGTGATGAACTCACAGGAAACAATAATAACATTGAAAACACTATAAGGGAAAAATCAGAAAGTGGCTTTGAATTCAAATTTGAAGTTTGGTTAGAACTGAGACAAACTAGAAGGTATCATTCCAGACAGAGGTACCAGCATAAGGCCAGTTAACACTGAGCATTTACTAGGCAACAGGTACCCCTCTAAGCATTTTACATGTCTAGTACTAGGTAATATTATAGTTTTGTAAACTGAGTATTCTTATTTTTCCCATTCTCTTAAGAAAACTGAAGCTCAAAAAAAAAAAAAAAGGTCAAAGATCAAATAGCTTGAATAATTCAGTTAGTGTGTGGTAAAACCAGTGTTCAATTCTAAACTGTCTGAATGAAGCAAACACTCTTAAGTACTATACTTTAAATAACCAAAACATATTCATAGAGCTGTGGAACAGTGAGGGAACCAGGCCAATTAGTGATGAAGATATGTGAAGTAAATTGGGAAGTAAGTCTGACATATGAATTACAGTGCTGAGTGCACTGGAAACAGAAAAATTGAAAATTTCAATAAGGAGAAAGGAAGACTTGTGAGCAAGAGAGAAAAGTCAGAGGAAGACTCAAACAGGGGAAACATGCAGAAGTGAAGACTTCTTTGATGAGTGTAAGGAAATACTTGGTCAAGCTTCAGGTAACTGTATAGGAAACCAAGCTGTTGTAAAAACCATCAAGTATTAGAGGCTTTGCAAATGTGTTTACTTTTTACTGATGTTACTTGCCCACTGAGCATGGCTGAGGGAGTTACAGGTATTCCTGTCTGTCTTTGTCATTCTAGGATCCAGGTTGAAAGAGGAGTTCCCATGGGGACTCACATGCTGTTATTGTGGTAGAGGAAAAGAAAACCAGAGAGCTATAGAAGACATGCAATGGCTCTTAAAACATCTGTTCAGGTACCATTACCCACAGAAAATCACATGGCTAAACTCCATGCTGATGGCGCAGGGGTGCATCCTCCACCACAGGAGGTCTGCAAGTCACATGGCAAGAGAGGGTGTATAATCCTTTTACAAGAAAGAGAAGTGGATTGTGGGAACAATGATGCAATCCACCAGAAAAAAAAAAACAACCCTGTGCTCTTAGCAGATGCTGTCACTACAAATTAAGGCCACAGACTGAAACGAGTAAACTTCATAGACGGAGGTGAAATCTCTTGTTCTTCCCAGATAGAGAGCTGTGTCCTAAGAACAACAGCCTTTTTATTTCCATATTTTCTGATGTAAACGCCATATGCTATATGATTTGATCATTGTGTGCTTAAAATTAGTCAAAGATTGAAATGAAAATCAAAGTTTATAGGAATTGATAGGATATGAATCCTTTATACTTTTTTCTTTGCATCAAAATGAAACTAAATTAGAAAAAACTAAACAGAGTAAGAACTCAGTTAATGTGTTCTTGTTCATTTATTTCTCCTATCCTAGACAGCATTATGTTTAAATGATTTTATGTATTGGCTTTTGGTAGCTGCTGACAAACATTTCTAGTCTCATACAAAATATATGTGACAAAAGTGAAAATAAGGACAAATGCTGGATGTTGGGAAATGGGAAGAAAGTGTTCAAATGAGAAGGGGACCAAGGAATGAGAGGACATGAAAAAAGTGAAAATAGAAGAAAAATGGAAACAAAACTTGTAGATAGGGAGGGGTAGGGATGAAGGGGAGGAGTGAAATAAATTTTATTTTTTAAAAGTATATATGTGACAGAAATGAGTGAAAGCTACAAATAAACTAAGCATACTTTGGTGCTAACAAGTCCCTTCCAAACATGCAAATGATTAAATCAAATACAAATGATACAATGATATTCTTAGAATAAGTTATTTCTAATCCTTTCATTGTAACTTTTTAAACACCTAAAGGTGAAATCTGAATTTATCTTCATGTTGTCCGTTTGGTTTTCTTGCTCAAGTTTGTTGTCCCGACTGGTCATGTGTAGCTTCCAAGGTCTTGCCAAAAGGTCATTCTTTCTCTGACACAATGTCCAGTTCTTCAACCCTGTTGCCTCCAGCATGGATGTGATTCAAACATAGTGTAGACATGCATCTTTGTAAATTTAACATTTCTTCTATGCATAAAGTTTGCTAATACCAGAACATTCCCATTAAAAATTAATTTTACCTGGCCGGAGGGTTAGCTCAGTGGTTCCAGCTCCTGCCTCGCAAGCACAAGGTCCTGAGTTCAATCCCTGGTAACCACATATAATGCAGGGCATGGAGACTAACGCCCACCAGCAATCAATACCACATACCACAGAGCCAGGCGTGGTGGCTCATGCCTGTAATCCCAGAACTCGGGAAGCAGAGACAGGAGGATTGCTGAGTTAGAGGCTTGCCTGAGCTCCATAGTGAGCTCAGGGCCAGCCTGAACTACAAAGCGAGACCCTGTCTCAAAAAAAATAATAATAATTTTGCCTCACATGCAATCAGAAAGTTGTCTATCTCTTCCCTTTCTTGAAGTCCCATCAAATCTTTTATCTGAGAAGCCCAAGTTTTCCCAGAACACAATCTTGAAAGTCTAGACAAAACAATGCATTAGTATGTTTGATTGGTTTTAGTTAATAAATTGGCCAATAGATAAATTAATTGATCACTTTAACAGTTAAGACTTTATAGAAAAATTCCTAAACTTTACTAAAAGGCAATTAAAGAACATTAATATATTTAATGTTTAATAAATATTGTTTACCTGGGGAAGGAAAAAGTATGGTAGGTTCACAACAAAACAGATGTCCAGCTCCAATATCGCTATTTGTTTGACCTCATTTTAAAAAAAGTTTATAAACCCTAAGGTGGGAGATAAATATAAAACTGAAAATCCTAACATTAGGAAGAGGAAGTTGTCTCACAGCCTTCATCTAAAATGCCTTCCTCTAAATACTACAGAATGCTATTAGGATGGCATCAAGATCTTAAAAGGCTTCTTTTGTATTATAATGATCTAGTTATAAAAGAACACTGAAAACTCACAACATAACTACATCCACAGTATATTGTACTTGGCTTCTGAAGATCTTTACTTAACTGACAATCAAATATTGTCATAAATTTTTAAACCATCCCAAACATTTCATTTATATGCCAACTTTGACTGTTTATTCTAAGGCTACTATTGACTAAGGAACTCTAGTAGTCTTTGGTGAGATACTTGAGTTCTGGGTTTAATCATAGAAATAAACTTTGAAGCACTAGAAATGGCAATAAAATCCTAGGTCCTTATGTTGCAATTACTACTATAAGGAAACCAAGTAATTCATTTCTTCTAGATTTGTATAACGACACAACTGTAATATGTAGTTTTTATCAACTCTTTTCTGCTACATTTGTAAAATCTATTTAAAACTAACCCATTTCAATCTTTAAAAAACTCATAAGCTTTCAATCATGAAATTCAATCATGAAATCATAAAATACCTGAGAAGGCATTCTGAAAAGTGGAAAATTGGTAAATATAAAACCTGTCATTGTAATCCTGAGTTTTTTGCATAAGCACACAGGTGGAGCTAATCTTGATCATATATTGTATTTAAAGAACAATTTTAAAAAATTATAAACAGGGTCAGAGGGTTAGCTCAGTGGTTCCGGCACCTGCCTTGCAAGCGCAAGGTCCTGAGTTCAATCCCCGGTAACCACATACAATGCTGGGTGTGGAGACTCATGCCCACCAGCCATCAATACCACATACCACAGTGCTGGGCGTGGTGGCTCATGCCTGTAATCCCAGCACTCGGGAGGCAGAGACAGGAGGATTGCTGAGTTCCAAGCTTGCCTGGGCTACATAGTGAGCTCAGAGCCAGCCTGAACTACAAAGCAAGACCCTGTCTCAAAAAATAAAAATAAAAATAAATATAAACACTAAGGATGAGTGTTAGCATAATGTGCAATTTTAGAAAAGGAAATCTAAGAACAAACTTTCTGTACAAAGTGAAAATTTTTTCATAGAAAATGAGATATAGAAAGCATATTAATAGAATGTATGAAGTATAGATTATCTTGCTCTAATTAAATCTTTATACAATCTCTGAATTTTAAAAAAATGTGCCCAAACTATTAATAGTAGAAAAAAGACTAGAAGGCAAACATTGGAATGTTAGTAAACCTTGTCATTCAATGGTCAGACTGCTGTGATTTTCTTTTTCAAACATTTTCTATACTTCCAAGGTTTCCTGTGGTGAACATTTACTATTGTTAAAATGAGAACAATAAATCATTTCACAACATTAAAAGAATGAATTGACCCCTTTGTATCAGGAAAGAGTTAAATCATTAGCAGAATTTATATACCCCATGTGGAAGGGCTCATACATCAGGTCATAATTTCACTTCTGTGGGTCACTGTTTGTTTCTGAGTCCTAGTGGTGACAACTTGATAGGAATGTTTTCTCTCTGGCCCAAAAGTACCTTTTTTTCCCCTGAACTATTATGAGAATTAATACAAAAATGTCTTAGGGAAAAAAATCAGTGCTGAGTCCATTGCATTAACAGGTTTTCATCAAATACTACAGGTAACACATTATATTGCTCCTCTACCAAAATAGCATCATGAAGTAATTTCCATTATACTGTTATATAGTTAAAAGCAAAAACCTTTCATTTTCTAAATACTGAACAGTACAAGCTGCTTATATTTTCATCTGTGAATTATTTCTAATTTGAATTTAAAGATGGTTTGAGGTAAATTAAATGGGTCTATGAAACAAGATTTTCTCAAAGCTTAAGTCTGAAATGAGATGAGATCTTCAATTAAAATATTTGCATGTTAAATAGTGACAACTTTATATAATTGAAATAGGAAATTGGGAAGTGTACCCTGAATTTACCTAAAAGAAAAAAGATATTTAATGTATTAGAATACATTTACACTTGCACACAGTAAAGGTCATATGAGCCTAAGCAACGAGAAACAGATTTTTCTCTCCTTTCATGTGAAGGGCACTCCAAATTAATATTTTCATTAGTCAATGAATTATGGCAGAATATTGTCATTCTTACAAAGACTTAATTTCAAGTTACACTGATGTCCTGAATTATATTTTATAATCTGAGTTGCAATCCTTCTAGTTTCCTGAAAAATGGATGTTTATATGTCATTAAATGTATTGGAATATGTCATAGTCTTATATGTATGTTCCCTTATTAGAAATAAAATTTATCTTCTCATATGGACAAATGAGACCCACTTACAACTGAGCACATAGAAATGTGGGGTCACTTTAAGTGCTTATTTGTATAGGCTCTTAGGGTAAAAATATACTAAGTGGCCACATTTTTCCTCTTTCCTTTCTCCACTTTCCTTCCCTTCCTTCTTTTTTTCCCTTTTTCTTTCTTTCTTCTTCTCTGCTCCCTCCTCCCCTCTCCAAGGGCTCTGTCTCTCTGTCTTTCTCTCTCTCTGTCTTTCTCTCTTTCTCTCTCTCTCTCTCTCTCTCTCTCTCTCTCTCTCTCTCT